>JASVER010000059.1:583945-644917 GCA_030449065.1 Oceanodroma leucorhoa | reverse complement strand
GGGTGGTGAGCAATTGCATTGTGCATCACTCATTTCATATATTGTATTATTAATATATTGTTACCATTATTATTATTATTATTCCTTTTCTTTTCTGTTCTATTAAACTGTCTTTATCTCAACCCACGAGTTTTCTCACTTTTACCCTTCCGATTCTCTCCCCCATCCCACCTGGGGGAGAGTGAGCGAGCGGCTGTGTGGTGCTTATTTGCCGGCTGGGCTTAAACCACGACATCATTTTTGTTGCCCTCCTCTGGACCCACTCCAACAGATCCATGTCTTTCTTGTGCTGAGGGCTCCAGAGCTGGATGCAGTACTGCAGGTGGGGTCTCGCCAGAGCAAAGTAGAGGGGCAGAATCACCTCCCTCCACCCGCTGGACACGCTTCTTGTGATGCAGCCCAGGATACAGTTGGCCTTCTGGGCTGCAAGTACACATTGTCGGCTCATGTCCAGCTTTTCATCCACCAGTACCCCCAAGCCCTTCTTGGCAGGGCTGCTCTCAATCCCTTCCTCCCCCAGCCTGTATTGATACCGGGAGGTGCCCCGACCCAGGCACAGAATCTTGCACTTCGTCTTGTTGAACCTCATGAGGTTCACAGGGGCCCACTTCTCAAGCTTGTCCAGGTCCTTCTGGGTGCCATCCTGTCCCTCAGGCATGTTGGCCGCACCACTCAGCTTGGTGTCATCTGCAAACTTGCCGAGGGTGCACTCAATCCCACTGTCTATGTCACTGATGAAGATATTAAACAGTACTGGTCCCAATATGGACCCCTGCAGGACACCACTTGTCACTGAGCTCCATCTGGACATTGAGCCATTGACCACTACCCTCTGGATGTGACCATCCAACCAATTCCTCACCCACCGGACAGTCCACCCATCAAATCCATGTCTCTCCAGTTTAGAGAGAAGGATGCTATGGGGGACCGTGTCAGAGGCCTTACAGAGGTCCAGATAGATGACATTTGTAGCCCTTCCCATGTCACTTCATCATACAAAGCCACTAGGTTGGTCAGGCAGGACTTGCCCTTGGAGAAGCCATGCTGGCTGTCTCGAATCACCTCCCTGTCCTCCATGTGCCTYAGCATAGCTTCCAGGAGGATCTGTTCCATGATCTTGACAGGCACAGAGGTAAGACTGACTGGCCTGTAGGTTCCCTGGTCTTCCTTTTTTCCCCTTTTAAAAACGGGGGTTATGTTTCCCCTTTTCCAGTCAGTGGGAACTTCACTGGACTGCCATGACTTCTCAAATATGATGGATAGTGGCTTAGCAACTTCATCCGCTAGTTCCTTCAGGACCCGCAGATGGATCTCATCAGGTCCCATGGACTTGTGCACCTTCAGGTTCCTTAGATGGTCTCGAACCTGATCGTCTCCTACAGTGGGCAGCTCTTCATTCTCCCAGTCCCCTCCTTTGCCTTCTGCGGCTTCGGTGGTGAGGCTCGAGCACTTGCCGGTGAAGACCAAGGCAAAAAAGTCATTGAGTACCTCAGCCTTCTCCATATCCCAGGTAACCAGGTCTCCCATTTCCTTCCAGAGAGGGCCCACGTTTTTCCTAGTCTTCCTTTTATCCGCGACATACCTATAGAAGCTTTTCTTGTTTTCCTTGATGTCCCTGGCCAGATTTAATTCTATCAATCAGGGCTTTAGCTTTCCTAACCTGATCCCTGACTGCTCGGACAATTTCTCTGTATTCCTCCCAGGCTACCTGTCCTTGCTTCCACCCTCTGTAGGCTTCCTTTTTGTGTTTGAGTGTGTCCAGGAGCTCCTTGTTCATCCATGCAGGCCTCCTGACATTGTTGCCTGACTTCCTTTTTGTTGGGGTGCATTGCTCCTGAGCTTGGAGGAGGTGATCCTTGAATATTAACCAGCTTTCTTGGAGCCCTCTTCCCTCCAAGGCTTTATCCCATGGTACTCTACCAAGCAGATCCCTGAAGAGGCCAAASTCTGCTCTCCTGAAGTCCAGGGTAGTGAGCTTGCAGTGCACCTTCCTCAGTGCCTCAAGGATCTTGAACTCCACCATTTCATGGTCACTGCAGCCAAGGCTGCCCTTGAGCTTCACATTCCCCACCAGCCCCTCCTTGTTGGTGAGAATAAGGTCCAGCATAACACCTCTTATTTCAAAGAATAAGAAATATAATTTTGTACTGGAAATTTTATACAAAACTTTTATGCAAAACAAAAAAAAATTATACAAAATTGTCCCTTAAGACCAAATGTGACCTTCATTATTGATTTGTGATAAATTCCTCCTCAGTTTAAAAGTATTTTAAAATACTTAATCATTTTTAAATTGTTGTTCTTTCTTCTGCTGCCATCGCTCTACTTAGATACTAGTCTTGTGGCTCTGAAAAGCAGTAAGGTCTATGTGGTGCCTTGGAAAACCAATGGAGGAGAAGCTAGAGACGTAGCTAACTTAAATGTTATTTATACGCATAAACATCAAAAAGGAACCRGTCAACTCCTTTGTCCATAAGTATTAGACCAATATCACTGCCCTAAGAAACAATTTGGCCTTATAAAGTGGTTGTAATCAGACACAATTCAGTCCTCTCTGCCTCAAGTCCTTATATAGCCAGACACTAATATCAATTCCGGTACTTGTTCCAGCACTGTAAACTTGCTTGGACATCAGGAAAAAAGAATGTGTGAGTATGGAAAGCAAAATGCACTTGTGCTGTATGTCTGAGGCCCTCTTAATATGGTCTTGACTGGAATCTGGAGCCTACTGTGCAAGGTGCTTAACAAATAGCAGGAGACAGTCCTTGTATTAGTTCAGAGGCGTACAAGTAACCCATTGACCTACACATGACACTTGACAATTTCACCCCTTATTTTCAAAGAATTTTCTTAATGAAATGAACCGTTAAGACCAGTGCATGAATCTGAACTGTATATAGCACACTACCTAGCACTGCATTTTAGAGCATGAGAAATGTGCACAAGTTCAGGCATCTGTGAACAGAAATTGCAAGTAGTGGAAAATAAACCCCTTTGTCCTAAAGAGCTTTCAAGCAATAATTCACTCTTATAGAAAGGTCTTTCCTAAGGTCATGTTACCTTTATTTCATAATCCCAGAACACAGCAAGGAAGTGAATCTGGACACGACCTCTTTCAACTCCTGTTCATTAGAGCAGATGATACAAACAACACAGGCCTTTCACTGCAAGGAGTGGGAACAAGCTGAAATTGTGGCATAATCTAGCCAACAAGAGAAATCTATTGAAATGGAAGCAGAATAGCTTATTAACTTGTGTTTTTGTTGAAGTTATCTTTACCCAGAATGAATTACTGTATCATTTTAAACAAAAAACTGGACTCGGGTAAAGCATACTCTAATTAACGTGTTTCTCCACTTAAATGATAATGCACGTTATAGTTCTTTTAGTTTAGTTGTCTATTTCTATGTAGCCCCGTTATTTCAGTGAGACTAATGCTATTTCACAATGAATAGCATCAGAAGCAGGCCATGGAGCTTTAGGGAAGCCAAAATCTTCCTTTCTGTTTATATACAAACAGAATGAGTCAGACYGTGCTTCAAAAAAGCAGGGACTATTTACAGGCAGACAACCAAGGTAACCAAAAGAGATTTAGGTAACAACTAATGTGATTTCAAGACAGGTAGACCCTGTAGTGTACTCAGGCACACATTGTGTTAATTCAGTGTCTGTTTTTCATGCTATGGTAAACCAATGAACGTCTTTCAGACTGCTGCATTAAATTCCATACATTGTGAGTAGGGTCAACTTAATTCAATAGTTTGACTTTTTAGATGGTGAGTGTCCATCTTTCACCATAAATCACTGAGATAACAGAGAGAAGGTGACTGAAGGGCAGAGCAAAACCAGAAAGCAGATAAGATTATTTTCAGTTTATTCCTGAAAAGTGGTGATGTGAAGCACTTTTAGCTAAAATTAGGAAGTGATCTTTCTTTTGTATGAAACCATTAATTTCTTACCTGTTTCAATTTGCTGTAGGTTAGAACCACTCTTAGGGTAAAACGCCAGGGAAATATTCATTTCCACAGTGTAAGATTATAGAAAATTTCTGAATACAGAAGGCGTGCCAGAGCAGAGTTTGCATTGGCACAGGGCAGATATCACTTCTTTTTTTGTTCTTGGAAAATGGCACAGAGAGACTGATCCTGTGCATCATGCAGTGATTCTCAAAGTCCTCTCACACTCTGTGGGAGAACATGCAAGGTGGTATTTTGCCCCAGCTGCATTAAGGATCGTGGTACCGAGTGCTGTGGTTTAGCACCAGTCTGACCTAGCACTGTCATTCAACGCACTGCAATGCCAGGAGAATGTACTAGATCACTCACCATAGCGTTGCTTTGGGCGAAACCTTAGAAGGTCTCTTTGGGAGACTTATGAGGGCCACACTGTATCTTTAATCCCAAGGTAGGGCAGACTCCGCTAATTTCACCATTTCTGAACCCTGTGTTATCATACTGCATGGATAGGACAGGACAGGATAGGATAGGATAGGATAGGATGACTGTTTGCTTTCCTTCAGCTTGAACGCTACCTAAAGAGACAAAAGACCTGGCAGGTCTTTTGATATATCTTTTGAATATTTGCTATCTTTTCTATATATAAGTTTTTGAAATGTAGTATATGAAATTCTGGAAGGTGTGGCCTAGGAAGAAGATTCACTTTTCATTTGAAGAGAGGCATCATTAGAACCCAGCCTAACAAAACTTTCAGTATGTTCTTTTTCCTCTTTGTGTAGTAAATAATTGCTAATGGTAGACACAGCTATATTACTGGCTATTAGATAGGTTTTGKTTTTTTTTTTGTTGGATTCTTTTGGTTGTTTGGGTGGTTTTTTTTTCATCTACAGACAGATTTTTAGGCTTTTCATTGCTTACAGAACATCTGAAAAAGAAAAAGAAAGACAAACTACATGAAAGGTGATGTTGTTACTGTCTTCTGTTTACCTGATGGGTAGGATTTGGGGGCAGATGATACAGGATACATTCTAGAAAGCACAAAAGTAGTCAGAAAGACTCTGATGTGCAGGAAGCTATCTTGTAACACAGAGGAAAGAAAATCTGCAGAGGGATTCAGATACTTAAACAAAGGCATCTAGTGCCTTTTGAGTACCTAAGAGTACCCACCTTGGCCCCAAACCAAGTAAATAATCTCTAGTTCTGTGTAATATATGTCAGCCCCAGGCAGATGTCTAGGACACCCTAGAGAGTCTCAAATGATGTAGTTACCCTTGTTTAGGTACTTTCTACTTATCAGGTAGATTCACTGACTGTAGAGATGGAAAACATGTTTCCTTTCTCCTTGTAATCTGATCTTTCTTTACGCAGACCTTTCATCTGTTGTTTAACACAAAGTAGTTTCCTCCAAGGGAAATGTTTGACTCAAGGTTTAAGTCAAGAACGCTTGATTCCAGAAAACTTCATGCAGAAATCCCCAAAATTTTACTAACTGCAAGACATTCTGTGACTTCTGCTCCTGAATCTGTTCTGTAGCATATCTGGTAGTCTGTTCACATGTGCAAAATGGATAATCAGTTTTTTTCCAATAGTCTGAGCAATTAATTACCCCTTTACATACAAATTTCATGCATCCATAATGTAGATGACAGGTTATAATATAAGTATTCTATTAATTATTCGTATTCAATCAGCTTCATGCTTCAATCACAATTTTGTGAATAAGAAGCTACACACAGTGTCTGTCCCATGGTCTCAGATTCTAGGAGTAGGAGTCTTTTTACCATTCTCTGCCTCCAGGGAATGTCACAAATACCTGGAAAAAGTAAACAAAAATGCTAACTCTTTTTACTGTAATTTTGTTACATTATTCATATTTAAGTACAGATTGTTAAAGAAAAAATTGGAGATTAACTATATCAATGGTTTGCTTTTCTTAAAAATGAGTTCTGCTTTAAAATGTGAAGAGAATGTGTATGTCTAAACACCTYAATAATGGTGTTTAAGCAGGAGAATTGGTTTTATTTCTCACTAATTTTTTCTTTAAATATTTTAAGTTTATATAATACTTATTCATATAGCAAAGATGTATTTGCAAAGATGATCTTAGCTGTTCTTTAAAGCAGACAGTGGATCTGTTTCAGGCCAGTTGTCCCTTAAATCAATTGTCAGAAACTGCTGAATTGCTAAAGATGTTTCACCTTATTCTAAATATAGAAATTATTTAAATGAGTAAAAAATTACCCACCCAACACGATTGCTGCAATCACGTCGCACACACTTACTGGCACCAGAGCTGATAGCTCAAATTGAAGAAGGGATTAGTTTCACTGCACCGTTGAGAACAGTGATAATGGTACTCTGAGACATATGTAAGCTATGTCATAGCATTATAGGGCATTATACCAATGAAATGGAAAAAGTGCTGGAGTATATCAGCAAGTAACTGTGGTGAACAACTAGTGCAAATTTGAAGTTTTTCATCATGTGTGTGGATTTTAGCCTATGTTCCGGTGAGAGATTGCTGAGCTATATAAAATGCCCTTCATCATGTAGGCGGGAAAACTAATGATGAAGCAGCCAGCAACTGACTGTTAGATTGGCAATTCTTTAATTGTCAATCTAGAAATTTGTCAGTTTATAGAAAAATGGTAGGTTCAGTTAACAAGGCACAGGAACTGGAATTTGTTGCTTCAGTGTGGAAAGAAGTTAAAGGAGTTCTGCAGCAATGGATGGAATTCTGTAATAAACAYATTATTACATATGCATCCGTATTGTGGCAAAAAAATGTAAGTAAGTCAACTAATTAATTCATATAAAAATTAAAAATGGGCAAATTTATCTGCTTAGTATTTCCAGTTGGACAGCAGGAAGAGGTAAAGATGTCTGCCTAAATTTGTACTGAACTCCCTTAATCTGCATTTATTCATATCCACACACTTCTACATCTGTAAAGCTGYTGCTAGACACAGAAAAGAAAAGCGAGCCTTCTTTTCCTTGATAGAATTAACACCGTGGACAAATGTGGGTGGTCAGTTTGGGGTTAAGATTCATGTAAGTATTGGAATAAAATGCATTTTTTTCTCACAGATTGACAGAAATGCAGGTAAACTATACCTAATACAGGTAAACTGTACTTAATAAGATCCAATCAGAAGGCATTTTAATCTCACCTCAGACTTGAATCACAAAGTATTGAGATGAAAACTGCAAAAGAATGTGAGAAGTCCAATTTGCTTTTTATTCATCTGGTTTTCGCTGGCACGTTCTACACGATTCTATGCAACAAGTTCATTTCTAATGTTGCAAACTTTAAGAGCGGAGCTGCATGGATTTAAGTGGGAGGTCCTATCACCACCGAGTAACCACCAAATCTGCAGTTCCAAAGAGATGTGTGAGGGTGACAACTCTACAGAGATAATACTGTGGCAAAAGTTAAAGAAGGAATGGACAAACACAGATTCAGGTCTCCAGTTTCTCTATTGCGTTGAAGCGAATTTGGACTACTCTGTCACCAAAAAGAGTGGTTGCTCTCCCAGTTCACTCTTGGTGATCATTCCTCACAGGATATTTCTTTCCTTTGACACACTGAGGAATTCTTAGAGCCTGTGGTGGACTGGATTAGCTTGCTGATTTTGCTGAAAATTAACCCATCAAAATATGAGTAGTTTTATGCTGGACGCATGAGCAGATTCAACTCAGCATGGAGAACAGGGACCCCTGGCTATGGGTAAATGGTAGAAATTGCACTAGCTCAGCTTAATCCAGTCATTAAATCTTCTTCGTTGCAGATAGGGGTCAGGGTGTTGAGCGGCAGTGTAACGATATTATCATTTTACATGGGGCACTCACCATCAGAATAGAAAGAACCGAAAGGAACCTAAACTTCACAATTTCTTTCTAACTATAAAAACAAACAAACAAACACCCCCCCAGCCCAAACCAAAAACACTTAAAAAAAGTAAGTTGTATTTATTTATTTACTTACTTACTTACTTACTTATTTTTCCCCATGAGGGAACCCTCAGCCTGAAAACCATGTGAGTTTACTGGGTAAGAAGTTTTCACGTTGCCATGTGTCTGAAGACCACATAGCAATGAGAGACAGTGAGGTAGCATCAGTAAGAAAGGCGCTGTAGATGTCAGAGGGCGCCTGAATTGCTGTGGTGTGATGTTGTGTGAAGATCAATGAACAAGCAAAACAACAAAGAGGCAAGGGTTTTTTTTCTGTTTTCTTCCAGCCACATCGTCCCTCCTAATGAGCCTCCAACAATAAATTTTAAGGAGAATATAGGAGAATATAAGGGAGAGATGTTTGTCATTGCTGTACCATCACAACTTAGTGATGTGTTCTCTCTCTTTTTAATAAAACGTCATTTGCTTCATACAGAAAAAGGGATTGCATTGCCTGAGTCAAGCTGATGCCAAGATAAGATATTTGGTCTTTCCGCTCTTCAGAGGCATAGGCCAACTTTGTGTTGTAATGGTGAGAGAAACTGCTATTAAAACTAAGCCTTTTTTATGTTTAATAATGCATGACAGAAATGATTTTTTGTTTTGTTTTGGGTTTTTTGAAGCTAGATTCCTGAAATCAAGTCTCAGAAAAGGACTCTGGTTGAATCCACTAGGCAGTATCTAGTTAATTATTGAAGATATTCTGGCTCTCTAGTCGCTGAGTCTCAGTGCGAACCTGGATGTGATGCAGGTGTTGGTGGAGGTGTGTGTCCAATGTCATTTTTTTATGGTAACCAGCTTGTGAGGAAGTTGGTACTTGACAAACTCCTGACATGGAGAATGAGATTCAGGTGCCTGCTTGAACCTGGGAATGTGTTTCGTGTGAAATAAACATAGCTTACAAGGCACCAAATTAAACAGGAAAATACAGAAAGAACTCCTAAACACCTTTTTGTCTGTAAAAACTGGTTATTTAGTCACAGGAGACTAGCTGGGGCAATATGTTGCAAAAGTTAAGCCAATTTCTGAAAAGAAATTTTTACTACTCTAAAATAAAAGTTACTACTCTTGCCATAGTGTAGCTTTATGGGACCTAATTATTTTCAGAACAAATCTTGATAGACGAAATGAAATAACCACCTACTGGACTAAATTTGACAATTTCCTAGGTGCTAGTGAATACGACCTGATTACTAAAGACTTTCCATCTGTAGTATACTAGATCTCTGAGAGCACTTACGTACGACATACACTAAAAAGGAAAGACCTGTCAAAAGAAAATGTTTTATATTAACAAGGGGAATTATTTGAGAAAATGGCTAAAAATGTCAAGACCTCATAATCATGAAAGAGAACAAACTTTGATGCAATCTCATCTGAACCAGGAGCAAGGAAAAGGAATCAATTAGATACGAGAAAGCAATTTACTCCTAACAGAAAGAAAAGGAAATAGCAGTGGAGATAAATGAGAAATTCAAATGTGTGCAATTAAAATGGGAAGGTATCAGAGAAGTTAATGATATAACAGTAAAAATAATAAAACCTGTGGCAGCTAAGGAACATCAAGTTTTTTTTAACGGTATTATGGACCCCTTCATTGCAATCCTGGTAAATCGTATTAGACAGCAAAATTACTGAAAATGAACCTAAAAAGGCAGCATTGTTCAACAGATGCATCTTTAATTTGAGAAAAAGCAAGCATAGCAGTGTATTTCCTGACAGAGCACTAGATGCACCAGACTATAAATGATGACTATTAAACAACAGCTTTTAGTGATGAATATGCTTTTATGAATAGAACTACATAATATAACCAATATGAATATTGGATGATCTGAACAAAGGGAGCTTTTAGCCTGTTGATAGTTTTTAACACATTTAACAGTGTTGGAGAAGTACTAAAGGAACAGGAAAGTGTAAATATTATGGCAATATTTAAAAGGGCAAATATAACCTGAGGAGGTGTAGGTGGAATGCTGGCATGAATGTAGGGCACTACTATTAACAGCATCTTAAGAAAATCCAGTTTCGATAAAATTCTTTTAAAACTCAGCCAAAGAGAACATTTTACAGCCTGACCTTATTCTAAAGACATAGATAAAGGCTGTAGGACTTAAAATTATTTGGTTTCCTAGTGATTTGTATATTCATTCCAGCTACAGAAGATCCCACCCCTTTGGTTTTCTCTATCTGAAGGCATTTAAATTCATGTCCCACTTTCAGGAAGAGTGCTGTATCTTTGTTATCCAGTGGCTCCATAGAAAATGCAAAGGTAAGCTTGGGTAATGCTTTCCCAATCAGCTGAGTGTCCTCAGCATTAAGCTAGATCACTGTGCTCCCTCTTGCATTTTCTTGGCCTCTTAATAATTCTTGAATTCTTGCAGGATGGTACCACTACTTCAACATGAGGTCAGAGTATTTGGGTCAAGTTCAAACACTCCTGGTAAACCACAGGTCAGATCAAATGAAAGTGTGATTCCTTCTGTCTTTAAATGTTCTTTGCCTCTTAAATATGGATGTAATCACTAAGACAAAGCTTATCTCAAGTTTACTTGAAAAAATTTTCCACCAATCTCACACAGATATTGATAAAACAGGTGACAAGGCTAATCACTGCTGTCCCATAGAACAGAATCATCAGGACAAAGAAGGCCGTTTCCTGAAAGTGTGCTCTGGCATATCTCAAAGAAGAGCACTACCAGTGAGAGATTCAGTCCAACTCTGTGAGTCAACACCACCAAGTCACACAGATCTGTCCATATCAAAGCAGGACAGAAATTCATAAGGTTAATGTATCATATTAATCTATTCTAGAAGGTAGCTGATCAACACTATCCTTTTGCTTTCTCCACCTTATGTTGAAATCTGGTTAACGGAGCTAAAGAAATACTCAGCCTACTATGTGTATAGATAAGCATAAGATTTTGTACTGTTTTCAGGCAAGTGTGAGTCCTGGGTTGTGGTGAGGAATTTAAACTCTCAGATGTCAGRAGACACAGAGTATGAACTGAAAATCCAATTTCTTTCTTTCTGCACTTCTACGTTAATATGTGCTCCCCATTAATCCCTTTGAAAGCTACTGGAGCTAAGGGAAGATTCTTAAATAGGCATTGGATCAACCATTACTGGGGACCAACAGTACTGATTAAGCAATCAATATAGTGATTTATCAGTGATATAATATCTAGCATAATATATATACTATTGTCATATAAAAAAAATGTTTCATATAAAAAAATAAATATATATTGTATACTAACTAACTGACTGATGGCAAGTTACACAGAATTTTGGGAAAAAGCTGGTTTTGTTCCATTCCAGGCTTAGTTCATGATAAAGTTTCATTAAAAACCACACTTCCTGTAGCTGTATGTTCTAGAGAAAATCTTGAAAAACTTAGAAATTGAATTTGAAGTTTATATTTATAAAATTTGAAATCTATTGAAAGTTTGAAGTTGGTCTGGGTGCTTTTACCCACTCTTCATCACACTTCCACTCTGCTTACATTGCTATAAATAACATCCAAAAAGTAAATATATATAATTAAATAGCAATGAGACAGAGGCTTTGAGTTCTCCTCACAACTAATGCATTGTAACTTTGGAGTGGTACAGAAGTTCATAGAATTTTGCTAGTTGGAATTTATTGTGAGATGAGAAACAAAACTCAACTGTACTACAGTATTTATCCATGGCTGATTTATGAAAAAAATGGCTGATGACCTTCAGATTTTAAATTAAAATAAAATTTAAAAAGAATTTATTCACAGGTATCTTAAAATTCTTACTTTCTGTATGAGTGTAACATTTGTGTCTTACAACTGTCATGATCATCTCTCACCAACATGAATATCAAGTGATATGCATGAAGATAAACAATCATTACAATTAATACTGGAGACATTTTTAAACTGAAAAAAAAAAAGCAGTAAATCCTTTTTTGTGTTCTCCTTCAAAATTTTTGACTACACTGTATGTATATCAAGCAGAAGTCACTGCATCTATTCTACAAATATCCAATAGTTATCAAACTGAAAAAGGAAAATCTGCACCTGTGATTCTTTTGATTTAACCATTCCTAACTGTCAGCACTGTAAATGTGGTAACTTAGTTGCTCAGTAACTTTTCTTTATTTCTGTGCTTAGTGGTTTAAGTTTTGAAACATGATGATCTGCTGTTAATGTAAGTATTGCTCAGTTCTGATGAAAAAATAAAACACTCATGCCCACACCTCTCCTTTGAAGGACATCATTCATTTGATTCTTAAAATCACCTCTGGTGACACATGTTGTGTGTCCCTTCACTGCAGAAAAAATTATCTGCACCAAAGGAAAGAATCCCACAACATTTCAATTTTTCTACTTGAACATATTTTCACTGTGTGTCCTTTGGGTCATTGTCACACACTGCATCTCATTGTCAGACCCTTGCATGTTCAGAGAGATGCATAGACTTACTTGTTACATGACATGTGGTTTCACAGTATGCATTCTAGAAAGTATCAAATACAGATAACTGATTATATCCTTGTGGACAATTATTTCTTCTTGGGGTCTTTCTGCTTTTGTTATGAAGTCTATTTTCCTGAGAGGAAAAATTTTAAGATTATATTTCCTTTTCATTCTATTCATGAAAATCCCCCACCCATTTTTTTTTAGCTCTTTGAAACCTACGTTTTGACAAGTATTCTTTAGAAGATGCAGTAAAATTAGTACCATTAGCTGCAGTCTACACAGCATCTGACCTTTCAGAAAGAGACTGGAGCCCTTTCTTAATCGCCAGCCTCCCTAATTACCCTTCTTTTCACAAGGGTTGTTGCAGTTAGGAAGAATTTCAGCCTGCTAGCCTTTCTAGGCTATTTGTTTCAATAAACTAGTGTCCTTTTCCTATAAACTGAGAGACAGATAATCATGTTGACAAGTCACATTATATTGTTGTTAAACATACAATCCTCTCTTTATCTCATCCTAAAATACATCTCACTCTGACAGTAAGAAAGCAGTATTTTTAACAGGTACAACATCATAGGCAATCATAAAAGGTAGAAAAAGCTGTTCCTTGAACAAACATTCCTGGACAATTTCTTCTATTGGCATATTATGTTAGAGGAGCTATATGGCTTCTTACACACAAAAGAGACTTGATTATTAAATTCACATTACAAAAAGAAATTAAAAGATTGAAGTCTCAATAACCCTTTTTATGGTCAATGTCTTGATGTTCTCACTAGTTGAACAATCTGTTTTTTTCCTGTATATTCTCATGCTGTTTCATGCAGCTATTCAGAACCAAAAGACTCTTCTTTTGTCATAGGAGGAAGTGACACAGGGATAAGATGCATAAAGACTACTTGTCCATTATGGCAAGTAGAAAAAAAGGGGGGAAAAAAGTACTCTGAATAGAGACACAAGTGAAATATTTAATGAAACCCCTCCTCTGGCTATTCTGGACCTGTATATTACCCATCCACAGGTCTTCTACCTAGTCCCACCTCTGAGAAAGTCTTAGTGATGGTTCATTGTCAGATTAACGGGGACAGCACAGGTTCTGGGAAGGTGGGACCATTTCTTTTTAGAGCCAGGACTGAAGTGCCAGTCCATCCTTCCATGCAACCCACATTCTGGGGGCAATGACTGGGGTCTGCATGCATAAATGCACCAGGCACTACTTTTGTTTTCTTCTGTGACCATCCTAACTGCACAGTTTCCTCAATATCACCTTTTATTGACTTGGTGATGTTACCCTCAAGTCATACATAGACAGAGAAAGCCTGTGTCCTGAGGGGATGAGAGCAGAATTTGGCTTTTTTTCACACTGTAGGGGAAACGGCACTGCTAATAATTATGCTAAAAAATAAAATACAATTGTGTATTTTATTAATTTCCCATAATTTAATGCTGCCTTACAAAATTCTATACAGTTGGGCAAGAGATTTTTTCTTTTGACAGGCCAGTAAGATATCATTAATTTTTCATTCTCATCAATCACCATGGTAAAGGCTGTCTTAAAAGGTTTTGTGCTTTGGCTGGTAATTTGTCATGACAATTTTGCAAGGCTGTTTTAATGCCTTCTCTTAGCTGATTGAAAATGTCTTATTTACTTCAATTAGTTTTGCCAGTGAGACACTGTGGTTTTATACAAAATGAATTGTTAATTGCTCCCCAAAGCCTAGGTAGACACCTGCTTTTCTATTAAAACACAGATCAAACTGCATATGTGGTGAGGGCTAAAATTAACTCAATTGTACAGGCAAAGCAGAGAGACTTAGGGCCTTCTAATTTGTAATACAGTCAATGCTATCTGTGACATAAAATAATTTCTGATTTTTAGTTAAGTATTATTTTTGCAACATATAAAAAATAAAACAAGTGGGAGCTAACTAGTTTTTACTTGCTTGGTATATACTACTATATTAAATATATATTTATGTATATATCTGTATTGCCCTAAGTGGTAGGTGTTTCATAAATYCTTTGTAAAGCTGGTGAATTAAACTACCTTTCAATGACAATCTTTTAAGCTTAACTACTCAGCTCTTTATAACCTATTTAATACGGACAGATAATAGAGAAAGCAATAAAGAAGATTTAAACATCTACATTAAACAACTTCAAGGCCCCATGGTCCAGTCTCTAATCATGCAGCAGTATTTGTTTTCTGTATATGCCGTATGCAATTCTCATAATGACATTAATATTTCCACATGGTGAGGTCATACCACTATAGTATGGAAAATAATTGTCCACAGCTGATTCCACTAGGTCACTGACACACTCCGCAGCTGGTATGAGGCCATAATTCGTGAAATTAATTAGCCTTAGGAAACTAGGCCATGTGACCTGTACTTTAATACACATASTTGTTGCTATGGTAGCCCAAACAGGAGTATCTCTCAAGCTGTTAGGGCCCCTGGTTTCCTTTCACAATGAACAGCTACAGGGTGTGGAGCTGTAGATAAAGTAAATCCATTTGTTAGACATGGTAAACTGCAACAAATAATAAATGAAGTGACACTGGTACCTGAAGGCATTATTCAATAGAAACCTAAACATAGCATTTAAGCTTTGTGATGAAAAGCTTAACTATTCTTAAACTTCAGACATTGTTAGAATTTTATGGCACTGGTCAGAAAGAGTAGAGGCAAAGTGAATGCTGTGGTGATTTTTTTCCTTCACTGTACTGATTTTTTTGCCTATATTCTAAATCCTCTAAACCCAAACCAATGAAAGCTTTTGGGTAGATTTGGCAGAAAGACCTTTTTAATTTTGGATTTATACTATTTAAACTTCCCACCATTTTCAGACCATTCCCATATACTCTCCTCCTTTTTTCCTTCCGTTTCTACAAAATCATATTTACATACTGATAACCAAAATCTCCGTTACAAAAAATCTTGTKAAATCAATGATACAGTGTCAGCATGAGATGCATTCTCATATACTAAATAATTTAATAATTTTTTCAGTAATGTGACATGACAAAGTTTTTACAGACGCATGTTCAAAGGCATATTTATTTGGAAAAAATTAAAAAAGAAAAAACCTGGGGACATAAGGTATTCATGTATCTTCTTTAACTGTAGGAAGACTTCATCTTAAAAGAAAATTCCAAGAGAATTCTGCACCTTTTTGCATTTTGTGCAAAGTTTGTGCTGGCTGACACAGAATTTCCTGATGTTGGGATTTAGAACACTATTTTCTGCATTATTTTGGCAACTATGTCCCTAAACTTTATTAGTCAACTTCAGTAGTTTCAGAAACTTTTAAAGAAGATATAGGTGAAGGAAGATTTTGTTACAGTAAGTATTTATAGTGATACACGGGTTGAAAAGATAAAAATAATACTGGGAGGTGGCTTGAGGTCTCATGCATTACAATTGTTGGAATACTCTTTATACAATTAGTCAAATTTAATTGTGGGTTATATTTGGCTCCTGCTGTATAGAGCTAGGTAGCTCCCCAAAGACCTTGCTGAGGGAGATTGTGTTCAGTTTCTACCAATAGCTTATATAATGCCTACATTTCTGCTGAGATTCAGTGAAGGGGTTTATCTGCTTTCTGTAATTATCTGAAAGGAAAGGTAGCTCAGGTGCCCACCTCCTTATGGAGGTTTAATATCAATACTGTAAAAAAACAAAAAAAACCCAAAAAACAACGAAGATTGTAAATAGATTTTTCTTGAGGACTACAAATAACTTCATGGCTAGAAGTTCTTAAGAGGTTCATGAAGAATTTTGAAAAGCTGGAAAATGATTGGAAATTGAGAAAACACACCCATAATTTTACACATTCCTTATGCAAATGTAAATACTATTGAATTTCTGAAAACAATATCCAAATTTAAACTTTGGTGATAGTGAAATGGGAATGATTAATTTCTAGGGCAGCACAGCACAATGGGYCTTTACCACCTGTGCAGGGTGCAGGTGCCAAGACACTGGTTGAGGGGGGCTGCAGGGCAGCTTCTGTGAGGAGAGGCCGGGGCTGCCYCGTGCCGCACACAGCTGGTTCCAGCCGGTTCCAGCCAGCTCCAACCGACCCACTGCGGGGCACAGCTGAGCCCAGCAGCCAAGATGGTGGTGAAAATGTATTTAAGAAAGGGCAAAAGAAATGCCACAAAGACAGAGGGAGAGGAAAAAAAGTGTGAGAAATGGCCCTGCAGACACCAAGGTCAGAGAAGAAGGAGGGTGACGAGGTGCTCCAGGCACCAGAGCAGAGATTCTCCTGCTGGAGAGCAGCTGGAATGAGACCATGGTGGAGCAGGTGGATATTTCCTGAAGGAACTGAGACCTGTGGAGAGCCCACACTAGAGCAGGGTTATCTTGAAGAACTGCAGCCCATGGAAGTGCCCACGCTAGAGCAGGAGAAAAGAGTGAGAGGGAAGGAGCAGCAGAGACGAAGTGTTATGGACTGACCACAGCCCCCAGTCCCCACCCTCCTGCACTGCTCAGGGTGTATAGAGGAGTCAGGAGTGAAAGAGAGAAGCTGAGTTCAGGAGATGTGGGGAAAGGTGTTGTTTTAATGTTTGTCTTTGTTTCTTACTACCTAAATCTATCTATTTCAATAAATTAAGCTAATTTTCCCTAAGTTGAGTCTGGTTTGCTTGTGATGGTAATTGGTAGGTGCTGTCCCTGTCTTTATATTGACACAAGAGCTTTGACATCCTATGTCCTCCTCCTGCCCCTCTGAGGAGGGGGTGTGAATGAGCAGCTGCATGGGAGTTTCACTGTTGGACAAGGCTAACCCACCACGATATCTGAAAGGCTTGGGATGGTGCTCCAACCTGAAGCAACTCTGATGCAAACTTTTAGCCAAATAGTTTGTGTCTCCCTCTTACATATAAGAACCTATTACATGTGACAAAGTATCTTCTCTCTAGTGATAGCAGTTCTGGTTTGCATGACAGCATCTAAATTCAAATTCAGTCTATAAATAACATTATATTATAAAACTATAATGGTTGATTTTGTGTGTGTGTTCTTGAGGGAAGGTTCTTCTGCATCTTCTAGCAGTGAAATTAGATCTGAAGATTTGCCTTCAGGTACAAAAAAGGTGCAATGAAACTAGCTAACATACCAGGCCTGACACTGATTTCACACTGATCTGTACCAGGAGTAACTCCAACTCATCTTACTCATGTAGTCAGACATCAGAATATCAGAATTTGTATTTATATATTTTTGACAGGGTAGGTAGATTAAATCAATGGCAAAACTTGCTAATCATGGCCAGGTTCTCACCCACTATGTTTGTCACATCACAGTTACTAAGGATAAAACAAAGCAAAACAAAATAAAATACAGCCCACCACTGGTCTTTTGAAGGGACATGTGAATTTAAAAAAAGTTTAAAAGACAATGCATTGAAATCTAATCATACAGAAGATTATCATGTGTAAACATGAATGTAAGGTTTAAGGAATTAAAGAACAATAATTTCTTAAACACTTTTTGGAAGATGCATTTTGATAAGCATGAGGAAGAAGGAGAAGACTGATGCACAAGAAATTGAAGAGTGTCTAGGGAGCAAAAGGAAGCTTAGAAAGAGAAGGGAAGGAAAATAAAGGAATTACAAGTGAGCTTTTTGAGTTGAAGAAGAGAAAATAAGGCAAAAGTGAGAGATGCATRGGAGAAACATTATGATGGTGATGTCAGATGAATTTGATGGGAAAAGCTATCACTACAAGTCAAACAAAAAAGACAAAGTTTTTTTTTAAACTTCAAGAAATCTAGCTGACTGGAGTACGTGTGTGCTATGTGGGTGTGCATGTCAGCACACAATTGCCAGCAAACATCAAGCTGGTCTAGCTGGTGAGCAGGATGAGAGAGTTGGGAGCTGAGCTTTGGAGAGGCCAGAAGGCTGGGTCAGATCTTGGAGAGACCAGAGGGTCTGAGAATTGGCTCCTGGAAGGACCATGAAGTCCAGACCAACTCCTGGAGAGACTATGAGGTCTGGAGGTTGGCTACTGGCAAGGCCAGAAGTTGGGACCAGCGATGGAGAGACCTGTTTGCATGTGTATGTCTGTGCATGAGGTCTCTGGGAAATCCAAGGCCAGGGACTGGATAGACTGGGTGTCCACCCAGGCAAGTTACTGGAGAGATTGATCGTGTGTGTGTCTGTCTGTGTGCTGTGCAAAAGGGGCTCTGAGTATCAGCAACTGGAGTAGGGTGGTGGCCTCAGGGGCTCATATATCCAGGTGCCAGCGACAGGGAGACCTGGGATCCGGTGGCACCTGCTGCACAGACTAAGTGTCTGAGCCCAGCTGGAGGGATCCATGCAGTGTCTGTGTCTATATGGGTATACCTGTTCCACTAATCAAACTTTATCCTCATTCGCCAGAGATGGGAACAAGATAAGGATGTTGACGCTGTTTGCGTGAGTGCATTTTCTGTCCATGTTGTGGTCTGTGTGACCAGCTGTGTGTATGTATATATATATATACATATACATTTGGTGTATGTATGTGTGCATGTGTGTGCCTATTGGGAATTCAGGCTCAGTCTTATTACTGGTTGGACCTGTGAATGTGGAGCTGAGGCAGACATTTCTCCATTCGGCTACTGGATTAGGCAACACCTAACACTTTTTCCTACAGGTAATTATCTACTTCTCTTTCAGTATGACTCCTTTTCCAAATAATGGTTGTCATACTGTCCATAATCAGTGTGAAAAGAATAGATCTTAAGCAGGAAAAGCAGCAGCTAACCATTCTGCTCTTGTAAGTCTCTACAATTTGTAATTCTCTATAGACATTGTCTAATTCAGGAATAATGTTGAAAAGGTCTACAGGGCAACTTATAGAAAAATGCAGAGAAGGTGAGAGTTTTTGCCATGCACTTCTCCTATTACTAATCACAAATACTACTTCATGCAGCAATGCTATTTCATTATGTTTTGACAAAGTTAAAACCAAACCTTGGTTTCTCTAACCATATAAAAATACTCACCTGCATCTCAGTACTAACATTACACTATTACAATCCTGTCAATATATTTGAAGAAAATATTTTTTTCTTCATATTTTTCATCTGAGATTAGGTACATTTCTTAGATCAACCACCCTCACATATCGCTGAATAAAAATGCACCTGCAAAAACTACTATTTCTGGAATAAAGAGAAAACTGTTCCTAAAAATGCACCAGTCACTAACTTGCAGCCTCAAGGGTTCAAAAATATATTGTTAAGAATATTTTCCCTTTAAGGAAATTTCCATTGCTTTAAATAGCAATTTTGCCTGCATAAGGAATATGGAGATAGTACTTAAAGCACAACGAGGCTGTCATGCTCAAAAATCATTTTGTCCTGCAGGGCCAAGGTTTAGACTGTTGTTTCTCTTTTGATATCAACAGCTTCTTTTAATGTCTAGTTTTCTCTTGCCAAATCACAACCTGGTTTAAACTATTTGAGACCCATCTTCCACTTCTTATCTCATATGTGCAAGTGAAAGAAAAGGAATGGGTGAGAGGAGATCAAGTGATCAGCAGAGGCAAATAAAGCATTTCAAAGATAGCAGGTCAGTGTAAATGCCTGAGTAGAAGAACGTCACCAAGTTTTATTAAAGTAAATGGGTGCTTAAATTCAGATAACCAGGGATGTTTGTTATGGTCATTTGTTCAGCTCACAGGATCAAACGATTAATAATTCCAGCACCAATAAGTTCTCTTCATATTTGAAATGTTTCCTAAACACTGTCTAATTAGAGAAACCTAATGTCAATTTAATTAGTCAGTCCACCCTGTGTGATTAGTAAGTGTTTTATAAATAATTCTTGTGCTGAAAAAAGGCACAGGGGCACCAATATTGGGACTAGAACTCAAGATAAGACTCAGCAGCCTCCCTCCCTGTCCTGCCTCCCTTCTATGACTGTAGCAAGAAGTTAAATGCAACCCACTTAGAAATGAAACTGAGCTGCTTCTGAGCCCGGAAGAGTCCAGCATAACCATCAGGCACTTCTTGGCAACTCTCCAATATGTCCCATCAACCACCCCTAAAATCTGTTATTGGATTAAACTAATGTGTCTGGCTCCACATTTAGAGCTCTTCAATAGCTTCCCAAAGACATCTGTCATGACTGTAACTGGCTATACTTGTCTGTAACCTACCTCTAGCTGCACCTTCACCTCTTTATCCCTGCCAAGCATTTAACCTACTACCATTATTTAATAACATATGGGACTCCAGGCATAGCCTGGGAACACATTGTGTCAGGCATTCCATCGGTTTGTGCTAAGCTACTCTCTGCAATAAACGTAATAGGAGAAATTACAATTTCTTTGTCAGCATATATACAGACCCTGATATAGTGATCCCTAGTTCCATTTGGAATGTTATTACCACATTGTAAAAGATTAATAGCAGGAAAAAATATGTGTCTATTAAGTAAAAGAAAAAAAAAAAAAAAGAAACCTATACCAACACTCCCCCCTCCAAAAAAACCCAAAGCAAATAGTCATGAAGTGTTGCCAATCTATCAAGAAAAGAATCCCTGTGTATTATCATCTAGATTTATGAGAAAGCTAGCAAAAAGGAAATGGCATCTATTTCAACATGTGCAGAGGAAAAAGAAGAGTTACAAACCATTTTTTAATGCCTTGAGACTGTGCTAAATTGGTTTAATCCAGAGAGCACTGAGTGCTTGCAGGGACAAGGGGACAACAGATAAAAAGGTGCTAGAGGTGATGTTCTTAGTCAGTTTTTGGCCATCCATTCTCAGAAAACCCTATAAAGCAAATTTTTTTGGTAGTTTGTGTAACATGAACTAAGCTTCAGGTCAGCTTCCCATTTGGGCTCTAGAGGAAGTAAGATTTGAAATAGATTTTGGGACATTGCTATGCCATTCAAAGCTCAGCTGGCACTGCAAGCTGGCTCATTTGAAGTAAGCCCTGAAGGCAAGGTAAACAAAAGTGTTACAGTTAGACCATAGTTTGAAATTTGCAGGTATCAGGAAGGCTTATACAAGTAGACACGTGTGGAAATTAATCTGCAAACTTTTCCTCTCTGAAGGCTAGGAGGATGTACAGTGGCGGGCATGTGCTGGAAATAGCTAAATCAATTGTTCAGTATTTTGTGRCCTACAAATAGGAAGTTATGGAGAAAGTTTCTTTGACAGCATCTGGGTAGAAAATCTATGGCTCCTAATTGATGAGCATTATGCTGCTTCAGATGCCGCATCAGAGGCATAAGATGGTGTTAATGAGAGGTGACATTAAATATTAAGTAAATTAGACTTCACATCCACAAACATATGGTACTTCACACATGGCTGGGGTAGATTTCATATTCTCTTGCTACATTTACAGAAGACAATGTCCAGCCAAGTTATATATATTTACGTGGAATGAAACAGCTCAATGTAAATAAACCAGCACAGCTCTGGAAGAAGTGCAGCAGCAGTACTGTGACACTCTGCCCTAGCAGGCTTGTCCTGTCATGGTTTAACTCCGTCTGGCAGCTAAGCCCCACCCAGCCGCTCGCTCACTCCCCGCTGGTGGSATGGGGGAGAGAATCGGAAAAGCAAAAGTCAGAAAACTCGTGGGTTGAGATAAAGACAGTTTAATAGGGAAAGCAAAAGCCGCACACGCAAGCAAAGCAAAACAAGGAATTCATTCAGTCCTTCCCATCGGCAGGCAGGTGTTCAGCCACCTCCAGGAAAGCAGGGCTYCATCACGCGTAATGGTTACTTGGGAAGACAAACACCATAAGTCCGAACATCCCCCCTTCCTTCTTCTTTCCACAGATTTATATACTGAGCATGACATCATATGGTATGGAATATCCCTTTGGCCAGTTGGGGTCAGCTGTCCTGGCTGTGTCCCCTCCCAACTCCTTGTGCACCCCCAGCCTACTCGCTGAAAAGTCCTTGACTTTGTGTAAGCACTGCTCAGCAATAACAAAGACGTCTCTGTATTATCAACTCTGTTTCCAGCACAAATCCAAAACATAACCCCATACTAGCTACCATGAAGAAAATTAACTCTATCCCAACCAAAACCAGCACACACACTTACAAAGCTATGCTGCTTCTTGCCACCAGGCAGAAGAAGAGGACCTAAAAGATGGGGGGAATGGAAACAGGTCCCTGCTCGGGGCACCCGGCGAATCCCATCCCGGCCTCCCTCACCTTTCCAGTTGCCCTTACACAACAGATATGGGGCTCTGGAACTTGAGGGCCAGGCAAATGAGGATTTAGATGAAGGTCCATCCAGGGGGTTGCCTAGGGCGAGTCAGTCAGCCCCGCGCATTAGGACTGCCTCTATTAAGAAAAAAAGGAGGGTAATTGTCATAGGCGATTCCCCTCTGAGGGGAACAGAACGCCCAATCTGCCGACCAGACCCATCCCACAGGGAAGTCTGCTGCCTCTCTGAGGCCTGGGTTAGAGACGTTGCTAGGAGACTCCCTGGTCTGGTACGGCCCTCTGACTATTACCCGCTGTTGGTTAYGCAGGTTGGCAGCGATGAGGTTGCAGAGAGAAGTCCCAAAGCGATCAAAAGGGACTTCAGGGCACTGGGGCGGTTGGTTGCAGGATCAGGAGCACAGGTAGTGTTCTCCTCAATGCTGTCAGTGGCAGGGAAGAATACTGAAAGGAACAGGAAAACACACCTGATGATTAACACGTGGCTCAGAGGCTGGTGCCATCGGTGGAATTTTGGCTTTTTTGGTCATGGGGACGCTTACACCGGGCCTGCTGGTGATGGATGGAGTTCAGCCGTCTCAAAGGAGGAAAAGGATTCTCACTCATGAGTTGGCGGGGCTCATCGAGAAGGCTTTAAACTAGGTTCGAAGGGGGAAGGGGATAAAACCAGGCTCACTAGAGATGAGCCTAGGGGTGGCATGCCAATGTTGGAGGTGAGATCGATAGCCCAGTTCAAGTGCATCTACACCAATGCACGCAGCATGGGCAGCAAACAGGAGGAGCTGGAAGCCATTGTGCAGCAGGGTAGCTATGACTTAGTCACCATCACAGAAACATGGTGGGATGACTCTCATGACTGGAGTGCTGCGATGGATGGCTATAAGCTCTGCAGAAGGGATAGGCAAGGAAGGAGAGGCGGTGGGGTGGCTCTGTATGTTAGGGAATGTTTCGATTGTACAGAGCTCAAYRACWGTGATGATCAGGTCGAGTGCTTGTGGGTAAGGATGAAGGGGAAGACCAGCGAGGCGGACGTCTTGCTGGGAGTCTGTTATAGACCACCCAACCAGGATGAAGAGGCTGATGAAGCATTCTAAAAGCGGCTGGCAGAAGTCTCACAATCGCTAGCCCTTGTCCTCATGGGGGACTTTAACTTACCTGACATCTGCTGGAAATACACCACAACAGAGAGGAAACAGTCTAGGAGGTTCCTGGAGTGTGTGGAAGATAGCTTCCTGATGCAGCTGGTAAGTGAGCCTACCAGGGGAGGTGCCTCACTTGACCTGCTGTTTGCCAACAGAGCAGGACTTGTGGGAGATGTGGTGGTCAGAGGCTGTCTGGGGCTTAGCGACCATGAAATGATAGAATTCTCGATTCTTGGTGAAGTAAGAAGGGGGGTCAGCAAAACCACTACCATGGACTTCCGGAGGGTGGACATGATTCTATGGTTTGGTCTGCTATTTCTTCAGCAAGCTCAGGTTTATACAGTAGAGTTACCAAAGCAGACCAAAGGCTGACCTGAACTGAGATGTCAGTAAATGCTAAAACTGTCTGGATTTCTTTTCTTTTTTTAATTTAAAAGGTGAAGGAGGGACAGAATGCAGTTATTCTCATGAAAGTTCTTTAAAAAAATAGCTATTGCTAAGAGTCTCTAACTTAATTTTTCTTTGTTCAGGCTTGAACCATAGATTGGGAAATATTGTGTATTCACTGGGAGCAAATTCCTGTCTTCCTATGGGTTTCCCTGTAAAGTACTCAGTTAATTGGGTTATTTGTGATGGGTAAAAGCACATATTTCTTGGAAACACTTTGCTTTGTTTCCAAATGTATTGTGACATTCTGGATTGAATGAAGCCCTCAGTTAGTTTATCTGGGGCCCATTATAAAATTCAGCACATGTTCATCATCATCCAGGACCAAAATAGAAAATGGCCTGGAAAATGATTTCTTATTCCTAAGAAATGTGAAAATGTTAGGTGTGATAGTCATTAAGTGTCCTGATGTAGAGGAAATAACAACAATGATGTTTTTGTTGGGGGGGGAGTGGCAGGAACCATGAGGCTTTACAAAAAAACATAATCTCTTACTGGAATGTAGCTTTGGATGGTGCTAGGAATTGCTTACTCATGCTGAGCTGCCCCTGGGAGTCATACGAGACTTTTGTTGTGATCACATGCTTGCAGTCACCATGGTGTAGTACCTTTATCAAAATCACTGGGGGAATAAAAGCACTGTGCTTTTTAAAGCAGGGCTTGTGGTATGAAATACAGTTGCTTCGTTTTCTGCAGAATAATGAGCTCACAGAAACTATTAACAATGTTCACTTGGGTATGGTCATCATCTTCCTTACACTGCCTTATTTTGTACTTTAAAAGGCCCAATGACAATGTGGCTATTCTTACTAAATAAAATGTTAAAAAACACCCTTAAAAATATAGAAGATGGCTTATCTATCCATTTTTTTATTTTCTTTGGAGGTTAAGACCAAGAATGCAATGTATTGCATCATATTGTACAAGAGATGAAAAGTTACTCATATAATATGAGTCTAGCATGAGGACAGGGACTCTTTTCTTATGGAAATAACATTCACCCTATATTTTAGATGAATAAATTTCTTGTTTTATGGAATTTTATTCAGTGTGCCAAAAGCTAAATATTTACATGCACCAACCAGAGTTGGGTCACTTCTGGGGGTGCAATCAGGACTTTTGATAAAAAGTAGAGAATCCTAGAGATAAATTTCCAGTGAGTACATCATCATTTCAGAATGCTTGTGGAGATGAAGACAAATCTTTCTCTGCCAGATACAAAGTGCTCATATAAACTTATTCACAATTACACCTCATGCTGGGTACAGAGACCTAAATGAAAATCCTACATGCAAACATTCCTGAATCCCTGTGCTACAAGAAAAAAAGGAGACTGGCCTCACGTTAGAATTAACTTTTAACAAAAATTGGTAGAGATTCAGCAGCAGCAAAGTTTGACCTGGTACTGTGTGACCTCATTTAAAAGTTGTGAAATACTGTGTTGCATCCTGCAAAATCTTTTCTCACTTGAATAATTCATTAATTTTACAATGTAGTTCTTAACCCTAAGCAGGCATTGGAAAGAAAGTCCATACTGAAGACTAGTGAATAGGCCAGAGCAGGACTAGCTAGGTGTTATCCCAGTTGGATAGTTCCTAATATTCAGTAGCTTGAATATCTCTACATGGAATGACTCCATTACAGATATACTCTGAAACCAAAATGGTATTATGAGAAGAGTCCACCAATTGCCAATGTAGCATCCTTTATCATGTGAATAATTCTTCTGATAAATGCTTATGGATATCTCTGCAGTATTTCTGGAACACAGAAACAGAGGTGAGTGCTTACAGATCCTTATGTAAATTCAAAAGTAAGAAGTAAAAGAGTGTATTACCAAATTAGACCCCCTATGCCACAGCTGTAACTAGGGAGTCATAGGTCATCTTTCTGGTTTTGACAGAACAGACAGATGGTCAGACATCCATACGTGTCCTTTTAGCACAATTAATTTGCAAGAGATTTAGAGTGATGAAATTTGTGTCAGTATTGAGAAGGAGGTGTAGGAAAGGGAAATTAAAATAGATCTCATCCTACTTTTGCTTACCTCCTTTACTCCTTGACACAGCATTTTCTCAAATTCTAGCTCTTACAGATCAGTAGATAGGTAGACTGCAAATAGACCTAGAAAACAGAGATTTACAGCATCACTTTAAACCTGGCTCAGGATAAATATTAGTATGGAAAGGCATAGAACAACTGCATCATTTCTAATCATACATTGCAAAAGCATAAGTATTAGTCCCTGAAAAGAAATATACTCACTAGTAAAGGAATGATGATTAAGATAAAACCATACCTTTCTTATTGATTAGAGACTGCTCTCAATGTTAGACTAATAGGATGARTTAGTGCTGCAACATCATAAAGTCAGAGATTGCCAAATACAAGTGGGTGTACTTCTGGAGCCATCTCTGATAGCCACATCTGCCTGAAGGCTATCAGATAAACATGTAATTAAATAAATATGGTTCCTGACTGATCTGACTTTTTTTGTTAAAGAATAAAAAATATGGAATGAGTATAGCTCTTTGATCTAAGAGAAAGGTTTCTGCCTGAAGTAGAATTTATGTTTTATGGACTGATTGTGAGCAGTTGTTTTAAACAGTCTGAATTTTGTTCCATCTAACTCCATGTGCAGCTGGATTAAGTATTCTTTGGTGCAGGACATGCAATTCAAATGATAAAAGAAAGTAGTCACTAGGTACCCTGATTGGCTGTTAGAAATTTCAAACCATAGCATGTTCCTGGCATAAGATCAAGTGTCATATATTGGATGCTCATCACATGTAAAATACCAGGATGCCAACTGCTTTTCATTTAGCCAAGCAACGGATTGGCCCTCTCCCAGCAGCTGGCTGGTACCCATTTAAAATTCACAGGTTGGTGGGACTATGATCTTAGCAATCTTTTCTTCCTCATTTTGCTTCATTTTTTGCTCATGGCTTTTTCTCCCTCTCCCTTCTTGTTTCACTGATGATTGCTGGTTTTCTTCTTTGTGTGTGTGTGTGTGTGTGCGCCTCCTACACTCCTGTACTCCAGAATCCCTTCTTTCTTCCTTTTTTCTTTCCTTTTATTTTTTCCTCTCTTCTCTTTTCCTTTTTGAATTTCTTGTGTCTTTTTCTTCCTTGTTTCTTCCCCTCCCCTTTACTTCCTTCTTAGATTTTGCTGTCTCATTCCCTCAATTTCTCCTTCCTTTGCAAATCAATCCAATCCAATACACACAAAATATATTAAACATATATTGTCATATATTGTCAATACATGTACAATATACATGTCATTTGGAKAGAGCGCTGTGACAAGTTGTGGTTTAAAACCAACTACTTTAAACATCTTTCACTTTGGGGGTTTAATCTTTCTCGCTATTAGTCTTTGTTCTGCTGGTAAGAGTGAACTGCCAAACTGCAGAGTACAATCACTGCTGACTTCTCCCTATTCCCTAGAGTTATGTGTTAGCTTTCTTAAATTCTTTCTTTAAAAAAGCCTTATACTATTTTTTCAGTCATCACAGCATTGATGAATTTAGTATCATTTCACGTAAGGTTAACATTAAAACTAACCCAGATTCACATGTAATCTGTTTTCAACACAGACTGGAGTTATGCAATAATTTGTAGCAGCCTATTTATTAAAAAATCCAAATTTTAAAAATTATATTGTATATAAATATATTTAATATTATGTAAAAAGTATATAATGTATAGATATAAAATGTTTAAATATAGCATATATACTATAATGAAAATGTTAACATTATATTAAAAGTGATTATTATTATATAAAATATATAATTGTGTATAAAATTTAGTATTCTATATAACTTGTCTTGTAATTTTTCCATAGGAAAAACAAAACCCAAACCCAGTCGAGTGCATTTAATACTGTACTTCAGAATGTCTTTCACAATTAAAGCTCTTAGGGCAAATCCAGAGCCGCAGCAACCTTCACATACTCTATTTCAGTTGGGATAGCTGCAATTCTGTTACCTGCCTACAGGAAAAAACTCCTCTTTTCTCTAGTTCTAAAAGGTCATAAAATGATTGTACTGCCCCTATTATGCAATTACACACACTGTTTTAACAGTATAGTTATGAGATACCCACCGTATTCCTCACAGCCTTTACTTTTAGACCATTATATTATAAGTTTTCTCAGTAAGTTTTCTTTGCATTATTCAATAAATATTGACTGCTTCAAGCTATGTGATTAATGAGCTAAACAATGCTATATCAGGAATGGTGCTGATCCCTGAGGTGCCATATCTTATAATTTCCTGCCTGAATTTGAAGAAATCCATTGGGGGTTCTTATTGAAATCTTGTTCATATGAGCTTTATAGAACTGATCCTGTGAACCCTAAATTTTCTGAGGGCCTTTATCCACTATTCTTACAGTCATCAGAAGCCATAATTAGACAGTTTAGAAATATCATCCTTAAGGTCTTAACAGCAATCAAGTTTCTGGAAGCCTGAGAATTAGCAAGCTACAAGTGAGATGAGATGTTTGCTTCTGAGAATGGATGGTATTTGAGGGAGTATTTTCAGAATGGTGCATTTCTAGAATCCTCCTGAATTTGCATAGGGCACAATCTAGGTGAAGGAGTCTGGGCCAACAGACCCTCCTTGGACTCAAATACAGCATGAACCTTTTATTATTTTTTTTTACAAAGACTGTCACCTATTTTTGTGAGTGCCCTCTTGGGTAGCCATGGTTTACCTTACACTGTATTTTAACATGAGGTCATTTCTACCCTGGACCTTCTGTGTATTCAGTGGCAGCATGTTTTACCAGCTGATAAACTCTGAACAGCTAAGTACATCTGCACACTGCCTGTATTGTACTGCGAGGAGAAAGTTATAGCAAACTGGCTGTTCAGAGCCCATTTCATTCTACTTCTCAAAGCCTGAATATCGTATGGAAACATCCAAGATAACGAATTTTTCAAAATAATAATATTGATAGTCTTCAAACTAAAGTCTTTGGAGAAGTCTTTGGGGAAACAGGGATAAAAAATGTTGACCTAAATTGCAGCTTTCTTTCCTATGGCACTATCCTTTGGTCATAGCTAGTGTGGTCACAAATTGGGGATAATAAACTACAACAATTACTCCACATCTCCAAAAACCATTCATCTCATCTACTATTACCATCAAAGACTTCAGGAAGGCCAGTCTGGACGAGTGAGTGTTTTGTTCAGAAGTAATCTGTAAATCTACTGTTGCCTCCTGCTATTGCCTCTTACCTGATCATTGCCTTTCAGCCCTAGCAAATTGAAGGGGATTAAATACCAAGTAAAATTTCTCACAGGACCTTTTCTCCTGCTTTTCCTTCACCTGCACGTGAGGTATGTATGTTCAAAATTGTTTTGACCTCATGTAAAATGTGTTCTAAGCCTCCTTGATATAATCTCAGTGACTGAAGCAAATAACTCCTACTTAATCAGGAAGGCTTTAAAAAAGAGAAGATTGTATTTGTGAAGGAGTTGGCTCCACTATTCCTCTCTTGTCTGAACAGTGGGAGAAAGAAGAGGGAGAAAGGAGAAAGTAGTAGATAYTGTAAAGAATTTTCTCATAAATACTTCATATATGAATGAGCAAAAGAAGTACAAGATCAGTAGTAAAAAAAGTCAGTAGGAAAAAATAATATGTATATTAGCCCCTTAATTTGAACATCTACAAAATAGATGGCTGTATTTGAATTAATCATCCTTGTCTCCCTTTATAGTCACTCACTGGAGAAGAATAGGAACTTCTAAGTTGTGATTCATGTGATCTATTTTTAGGTTTCTACATAAAGATGATGAGATAGGACAGAAATTCCCTATTTTTATCTTTTGACTATAAAGGGAGCCCTGACAGCCACATTTCAGATGATTATGTCTATACGGCAAATGTCTAATATCATGTGAGATCAGTACATAGTAGTGGAAGAGGTGGCAGAGTACGTAAATTGAAACTTTCTTGGAATAAGAGGAAAATTAAGGTAATAGGAAGGGGGGAAAAAAATAAAGAAAAAAAAGATTCCTGCAGACACAGACATACAGAAGCACTTGAGCAGATGGTGGTGGAAGATCAGCCAGAACTCCGTTTACCTACATAGCCAAGTGACTATGCGGATCAACCCTCCTTCTTTTTCCGGAACACAAGTGTTGAATCAGAGCACAACTATCATTCCGCTAATGAATTAAAGATCTGCTGTTAAAAAAAGAAACAAACCAAACCAAAACCAAACCCAAAAAACTATTGTCAAACTTTCTCATCCTTTTACTGATCACAGGTTGTAACAAAATTCTGATTCCTCCAGATCGAGGACTGCAAGTAAAAATCTGTAAGCAGGTGAATGAAGTGTTTTGTAATTCAATCATATACTAATTGAATTCAGTATTTCTGTAGTATTCCCAGCATATTGAAGTTGCAGTTATCTTAGTTTAAGGAGAATGCTTGCCAGCAGGAAATTGCACATCTGATACTGAAATAGTCACAGAAATAAAGAACACTAATGCAACAATTACAGGAACAGAAAAAGGAATAAAACCATTTTCTGCTCTAAGAAATGTTTTGGTATTTAATATGGCAGTTCTACGCAGATATCTTTTCTTGCTAGATTAAAACAAAACTATTCATAAATTGCAAAACTGCAACCCACCAAAACGTGCCAACATTTGTACAATGTACCAATATTTTCTTGCTATTTTCACAGCAAACTTTGATTTGTAAACCAAAGTACTCTTCCCTTCTGCAGCTGAATCCCTATCTATTGGTGTGGCTAAATCTTAATTAATTATATTTTTTAAAGTTGTATATTTCCCTATGAATGATGTTAATGAGGGTAGGTGAGGCTGAAAGTGTAATTGAAAAAGAAGTACAGAAATGCTGATTTGGACTACAAACCTGAATGGATTTACACTGAGTTCAGCTCCCAAATATCTAAAATCCTGTTAAAGCATATTATTTCAAAATAGAGAAGTACATGAGCTAGAGATAAGCTATCTTCTCACCTTGAAGGTCCATTATTGCCAACTATTCCAGCCCCCAGTTTCCCCTTTTAAAGAAAAATGCACTATATAAAATCCAATCTCATTCTGTTTTAGCAAAGCATATGTAATTCATATTCTCAGTGTACCATATGTGATCATTGGCTGTGTTAAATGGATGAAGGAATATGTGAATAACTTTTATGCACTGAATAAAAAGGTAGTGCATAATGTACAATGCAATGACAGATCATCTATTCCAGAAAACAAGCAGACAGAAATATTATAAGAGCTATTAAACTCCCCAAAAGCTTAAGCATATGTTTTTTGGGGGTAGACATGATATTTGTGTATAGTATTTACTGGAAAATATCAGCTCTTATATTTAAAGTCTCAGAGTTACATTTCAATTCACATCAGAACAGAGATAAAACTTAGGGATGGTTATAAATTCTGCAAATAAATCTTTGTCCTGTTACTTCCTGACATGGATATGTATTTTACCATACATATTCAAAATTACTTCAGAATCTCTTTTTTTCTTTATTTCCTTCTTTCTCTTGTTTAAAGGAAATCAGCCATTGTATTATATTCCTATAAATAGGTAGTTCTTAGTCATGTGAATCTGCTGATCTGTCTTTTCTACATTATTTTCTTGACACTATTTACAGTAATGGCTTCTGAGGAATTTTCTAGTGTACAGGATATACTAGCAATCTTCCCAGAAACACAAGTGTACTTTCTACTGGCTTTAATGTTCTCTGTCAAAAAACCTGATGGTTTCTAATTGGAATGCATTCACAAAATATCACTGTGTTTAGCACTAATTGACACTTCTGTTCTCATCATCAGCTGAGAGGTTAAGGACAGTTTGAAGACTGAAACTATCCTTTCATTTCTGTAAGATGTTTCCTACATGTCAGAGTTCAAGTGCATGAGCAGAGTAAGACAGGGATCTAGCTGATAAACAGAGAACTTAAGATTATGAGTTTTTCAAGTAATTTTGCAAAAATTATTTTGTAAGCCCTCACGCCCCCCCAGCAAGAAAACCCTTCTGTCCCCCCACAAACCCTTAAATTTTCTATTTTTCTATAGGAGCTGAAGATCCATCATTGAATATTAAATGACGTAAGGATTACTTTATTTCTATTAAATTAACTCTTTTTTTTAAATATATATTTATAATATACCCACTGATGGCTATCTTTTTGGTTTTGAGCTGTTTGAATCCTGAGGATCATACACGCAGTTTCCAAGATGTTTTATTCTGGCCAAGAACAAATCAAGACTTCCAAGGTGAAGTATGACATATGTAGAGAAATTAACATACGGAAGTCTTTTTTATTTTAAGAAGATCCTTTTCCATCCATGGACATCTTATTTTTAAATAATTGAGCTGTTACAAGATGTTATGAAAGGCATGAACTTGCAATTTAACAATGCAGTGTAAATCACAGTTTGAGTGCAGTGGGATTTCATCTGATGATCCACAATTCATGAGCCATTTGTTTCAGTAAATCTCCTTGATATATCAGTTCAGAAATGTCATGATGTGCCATTATAAAGCATTGTCAAATGGTTTGTGGAAACACCCATACAAATGGCAAAGAATCTGATTATCCTTAAGGGTTCAAAGATCCTCACTTGTTGCTGTTGCTGTTTCTCTGTGTACTTTTCATTATGTTTTCATAGTCCAATGTTCTACTACATACAACACCGTACTTCACTGGGTGGATATTTTTTCAAGGAAAGATGCAAATATTGCCATTATATAGTCTTTTTCCCCAGTAAAAGTAATTAACTGTCCTGGTTTCTCCTGGGATAGAGTTAAATTTCTTCCTAATGCTATGTTTTGGATTTAGTGTAAGAAGAATGTTGATAACACACTGATTTTTTTAGTTGTTGCTAGGTAATCTGCTACTCAAGGTCTTTTCAGCTTCCCATGCTCTGTCAGACGCACAAGAGGCTGGGAGGGAGCATAGCCGGGACAGCTAGCCCAGCTGGCCAACGGGGTATTCCATACCATGTGACGTCATGCCCAGTATATGAATGGGGGGGAGGTCCAGGAAGCGGCTATCATTTTTTTGGCCATTTTCTCAGCGGGTGGTGAGCAATTGCATTGTGCATCACTCATTTTGTATATTGTATCATTATTATATTATTATCATTGTTATTATTATTATTCCTTTCTTTTCTGTTCTATTAAACTGTCTTTATCTCAATTTGTGATTTTTTTTTTCCTGATTCTCTCCCCATCCCGCTGTGTGGCATTTGGCTGCCTGCCAGGTTAAACCACAACAACACGGAATTATATGTGATAATTTAGAACTAGATTATACTAGAGCAGGTGATACAACATGTGAAGGATGTCCAGCACAAGCAGGAGAAAATACAGGTTTCATATTCAAAATCACACGAAAGAAGACTACGTATCTCCCATGCAAAGGAGAAGCAGAAGGCATAAACAAAAACCAGAAAGCTGATGCTGAGTTTGTCACTAGTGATGTTTATTTTTGTAATGGAGACAAAGAGAGAATTAGGAACAAATTAATCATAAAAGATGTTCTCAAAGGTTATTACCAGGCCTATAAAGAAAGAATACCTCTTTTGAAAGAAAAAATGACCACATGATGTGAAAGGCATCATGGTTTAATAGCAACAATCATTGATGAATTTCATAAGAAGAAAAAAAAACATCTTCTGATGTGCCAGGATTTCAATCTACCTATTTCTATTTCTAGTTTACTAGACACTTTGCATTTGTTGTGTTACTTTGTGGCTGTTTTACATTTTTCTTAGGTTTCTTTTGCATTAGATTTATTTTAAAGAAAGTGTCAGATGTGCCAGGTTAGGTTTTACAGACCTTTTTATATATGATAGGAGTAAAGTCATGTCTTGCTATCAGTTGTGTACACACTGACAAATTAGCTAACCCAAGTTTATTTGTTATCTGCCCTCATGTTAGAGCAGAAAGTTTAGATTTACTGTGCAGTAGATAAACTTCAGTTCCTTTATTACAGCTGTCCCAAGATATGCTCCAGAATGATTCTTCCCTGATTCAAAAGTAAGACTGTTGTCAGAAAAGCCATAAACTAGATCTATTTTTAGTTGTTGGCGGTAGCAGTAATTTCATGATGGATATCCATACTTGCTAATTACATCTTTCACGTTGCACTGTCTCCCTTAACATCCCTATTGACAAACAGATAAATGGACAGTGAGGTGGATTGAAAACTGGCTGAATTGCCAGGCCCAAAGAGTTGTGATAGGAGGCACAAAGACCAGCTGGAGGCCCATCACCAACAGCATACACCAGGAATCAATACGGGGACCAATACTGATTAACATCTTCATTAATGACCTCTATAATGAGGCAGAGAGCACCCTCAGGAAGCTTTCAGATGATACAAAACTGTGAGGAATGGTTGGTGCACCATAGGGCTGTGCTGCCATTCAGAGGGTACTCGAAAGGCTGGAGAAATGGGCCAACAGGAATCCCACGAATTTCAACAAAGAGAAATGCCAAGTCCTGCACCTGGGGACGAACAACCCCATGAACGCTACAGGATGGGGACTGGCTGGGTTTGCAGAAAAGGACTGGGGATTCTGGTGGACAGCAAGTTGAAAATGAGCCARTAATTTGCCCTTGCAATAAAGAAGGCTAATAGTATCCTTGGCTGCATTAAGAGGAATGGTGCCAGCAGGTCAAGGGGAGTGATCCTCCCCCTCTATTCAGCATTGGTGAGACATATCTGGAGTATTGTGTCCAGTTCTGGGCTTCCCAGTACAAGAGATATATGAAGCAACTGGAGACAGTCCACCAAAGGGCCACTAAGATGATTAAGGGACTGAAGCATCTCTCCCATGCAGAAAGTCTGAGAGAGCTGGGACTGTTTAACCTGGAGAAGAGAAGGCTGGGGCAGGGGGGGTGTCTCATCAGTGTGTATAAATAGGTGTTTTGGGGGGACAATAAAGAAGATGGAGTCAGGCTCTTTTCAGTGGAGCTCGGTGACAGGGCAAGAGGCAATGAACACTAGCTGAAATCCAGGAAATTCCATTTAAACAGAAGAAAAACCTTTTAGTGTGAAGGTGCTCAAACACTGGACCAGCTTACCCAGAGGGTTTATGAAACGTCTATTCTTGCAGATGGTCAAGACCAGACTGGACATGGTTCTCAGCAACCTGTTGTAGTGGTTCCTGCTTTGAGCATGGGGGTTGGACTAGAGACCTCCAGAGGTCCCTACCAAGCTCAGCAGTTGTGATTCTGTGAAATTGTTCTTTTGGTCAGTTCTTCTCTGATCCAGTAATTTTGGGTAATTTTAAAACTTGTAGCAAAAGTCTTCTGGAACTCTGTTATGAGGGTCTCATCATCGAGCAGCATTCAGAAATTAACCTTTCCATTAAAGTTAATGGAGGGTATTATGTGTTAGGAAACATGAGGTTCAAACCATCACCACGTGGGACAAGTGAGTGTAAGGAGTTGAATCTTGCCCGTATAAAATTGTGTGAAGCATCTAAAAATCTAAAAAACATTTTCAGATTCCATTTAATAGTCTATGTTTGAATAACAAAATAAACATTTTAAAGGAAGTGGTAAAGTGAAACTGRACTGTCAGTATCTAACTCAAAATGGCAAACAAGATTAGATTTTGTCCATGGATGGAAGTGTTGTTAGAACTAAATACTACATAGAGGCTGTGATGGGTTGACTTTGGCTGGCAGCCAGATGCCCACCAAGCCGCTCTCTCATTCCACCTCCTCAGCAGGACAGAGGGAGAAAATACAATGGAAAAGCTTGTGGGTCAAGATAAGGACAGGGATATCATTCACCAATTTCTGTCATAGGCAAAACAGACTCGACTTGGGGAAAATTAATGTATTGCCCGTTAATCACAGAATAAGATAGTAAGAAATAAAAAAAAAAAAAAAACAAAAAACACCTTAAAACCATCATCCCATCACCCCTCTTTCTTCCCAGGCTCAACTTCACTCCTGACTCTTCTACCTCCTCCYCTCTGAGCAGTGCAGAAGGATGGGGAATGGGGGTTGCGGTCAGTTCGTCTCTGCCACTCCTTCCTCCTCAGACTTTTCCCTTGCTCCATCGTGGGGTTCCTCCTATGGGATACAGTCCTTCCTGAACTGTTCCAGTGTGGGTCCTTCCCGTGGGGTAAAGTTCATCAGGAACAGACTGCTCCAGTGTGGGTCCCCCACAGGCCACAGTTCCTGCCAGAAAACCTGCTCTAATGTAGGCTCTCCGCAGGCTGCAGCTTCCTTCAGGGCATCTCCACCTGCTCTGGCATGGGATCCTCCTTGGGCTGCAGTGTGGATATCTGCTTCGATGTAACCCTCTATGGGCTGCAGGGGGTCAACCTGTGTCACCATAGTCTTCTCCATGGGCTGCAGGGGAATCCCTGCTCTGGTGCCTGGAGCACCTCCACCCACTCCTTCTCTGACCTTGGTGTCTGTAGAGTTGTTTCTCTCTCATTTTCTCACTCCTCTCTCACAGCTGCTGCACATCATTTTTTACCCTTTCTTAAATACATTATCACAGAGGCATCACCAGTGTCGCTGATGCACTCAGTTTTGGGCAATGGTGGGTCTGTTTTGGAGCTGGCTGGAACAGGCTCTGTCTGACGTGGAGGCAGCTCCCAGTGTCTTCTCACAAAAGCCACTCCTGCAGGCCACCCACTACCAAAACTTTGCCATGTAAACCCAATACAGGGGCATTGACAATTCTTTAGTGACAACATGCTCTAATATTGATCTGCCCATGTCAGAAGAGAGGGTTGGCCAGTGAAACCTTCCTGTTAGCAACATCAGGCCATACTGCAGCACTGCATCTGCAATTCAACAGCTCCCTCCTTCTTCATTCCACCACTCGATACATGGAAGCCATTTCAATAGTCATATCATATTTGTTTGTATATTCCTTATTCCATGGCAAACAGAAGCTTGTGTTGAGACACTTAGACTGACCAGCTGGCTGGCTCCCCCAGACCAGTGGGTCTCCCAGTTGCCCAGGCAGTATGTCCAGTCTGACTGGCTACCAGATGGTATATGTTCACAGACTGAATTGATGCATTTTTTACACCATCAAGCCACTGCCATCTTGTGCAGATCTGCACTAATTTGCTTTATTATCACAGATTCTATTTCAAGTGTCTTAGCTCTCTTGTCCAGCAATGTACTTAAACATGCATAATTTTAAGAGTAGGATTAATCAAGTTCCCTAAATAGGATTATCCATATTTTAAAACATACACATATGCTTGAATCCCGGTCCAAGTATTTCAGCTATTCCTCCTTAGCTTTTTTTCGGATTGGATCAAATCATGTTCTCATGAGCCTCATGAGTAATCATATAATCATGAATCATGCATTCAACAAAACAGGACAAATCATCAGCTTTATTTGTTATGCAGATAGATCATCTGACTAGCTCTAGATGTTTCTGAATGAATAATTGATTCTTGCCCACTAGCCACTGTTGTTACCCGGTCTGGGTTTATATGCCTCTATAGTCCTCTTTTAACTGGACTATAAAAGCCATTCTACCTGATCAGGTCTTATGGATAAAACTGTACCTTTGAAAATAACAAGAGACTTGATGCTCCTTGCATTTAAACCACTGGGAAAAAAAAAATATGGAAAACAGCAATGACACATGAGATTTGGCAGATGGGGACATTATAGAAGGATGCCTGCTTTTCTGGGACTTCACAGAATTTCTCTCTCACTTTTTATAGTGAGTCAAAGCTCTGCTTCTGTGGGAGAAACCGTTGCATATAGTATTCTGATTTAAAAATGCCACAGATGTCAGCAAAGAAATCAATACTACTTTGTGCAGATTTTTCTCTGGCTCTGCATTTGCATCAACCCTCTGCCTGCTCCTCAAAGAGCTGGCAACTCCCAGACTCAGTTTGACTTGTGATCTTGTGAGTCCAACAATAGTACCTTTTAATTCTATAAACATTTTTTCCTCAAATCTGTCCTCCTTGGGTTTCTTATTAGAGTTTTCAGGTCACTGCTTTACATTTTGAGCTTGAAGGGCATCCTTTGGCCCAGGTATTGTTTTCCACATCCTCAGACAGAACATCCTCAATGGATCAGAGTTTTTTTGTAAACTGCATTATTTCCTCTAAACATTTTAAACCTTGCTTAAAATTACCATCTTTTATTTATAGATGTATCTTTATGCTGGATTTCACTCACCTTCAAAAGCTGTGGCAACAATTCCACATAAAAGAGTAACCAAAAGAGGCCATGCTGTATGCAAAGCAGCCTTTTTTTCCATTCAGCGCTATGTGAACAGCTAAACTAGTATGAAACACTGACTACTGAGAGAGCAGTGCAGAAAAGGTCAGTGCTTCTTTTTTTTCCTTGGTGCTGCTTTTTTTTCCTTGATGTCCCATTTACCTTCGACCAGCAGCGTCTGACAGTTTGGATTTATCAGAGGCACTCAGAGTAGAACAGCTCTGTGTCACTGTGTCTTCCTGCTATCAAAGGAGCTGGGCATAGAAGAAAACACAGTTTCCAGGACACTGTGACCATATTCAAGACTGGCAGAATGCCAGCGGAGAGCAAAACTAACAGGTCTTTTAATGCAAATGCTGTATAACAGTGAAGAGCTATCCTTCTTAACGAAATAGCAACTCTACTGATACACTGTGCCACTGCTGCATAAATAATTTAATTTCATAAAAAGTAAATATGAAATTGTCCTGATAAATCCTTTCTTTCTGTATGTCTGTGTTAATTATTGATTGTCAGTTGTCCTCACTTATAAAAGAAATAAAATAAATCATTTGACCCACTTGCAGGTGTTTCACCTTCAGCCTCAGAGAAAACCGCTAGTCTCTCTGCAATAATATTTGTGCTGTCAGCTCCTCCTACCCCGTCCATGACAGACGTTGCTCTTGTGGTAAATGTCTCTTCAGCATGACTGGCTGCACTTTGCTAATTTACAGTGAATCAGTTTGTTACACTTTCAATTGTATAAGCTCTGAGGCACTGTCAGACTGCAGCAGTCAGTAGGTACACAGTTATGCAGAAAGGGTGGCTCATAGCATGTAGGGGGAGCACTTAGGCTTAAGATACTAATTTTTGCGAAATGTTAGCTGCTGACTCAGAGGCTAACAGCACCTACACACTTTCATTTTTCACAGCTTTACAATTCCCTCTCTGGCACACATGTATTTTTTCAAAGAGCAAAATTATTTTTTCAGCAAGTGTATTGCTCACAATAATATGCTTATGCTTCACTACCACCTCTTAAGAGAGTCATTTTTTATTAAAGTGTTAATCAAAATATTAATACATAGAAAATTTATGCGATTCAGCAGCTCAGAAGGATGCTGTGATGGATTGTGAAATAATAAATGTGTGGGTGAAAATAACAATGAATGACAAATACTGTATTTAACTTTGGTGTATCAACTATATTAAGGATTGCAAATAATTAATAGATTATCAAGCATCTCATATACCTGGAGTGTCATTTTTCATGCATGGTGCATTTAGGTTCGAACTGATGCAGATACAGCAAGGAGGAGGACACCCCTGAGAATGTATGGCTTTGTCCATTTTCCCACTGCAGGGGAGGGAGCAGGGTCTGGGCACACTGTGATCAGTGCCTACCAGGCAGAGGAGCATTACGTCAGCCAGAGAACTGTAGAACTGTGGAATCATTTGGGTTGGAATGGACCTCCCCCCGATGGTTGTCTGGTCCAATCTGAAGCTCAAGTCAGGGCCAGCACAGATGAAGTTACACAGGGACTTGTCCAGATGAGTTTTTGATCTCTCCAGGGACAGAGATTTAGAGATTTCACAGCCTCCCCTAGTTGACTACCCTCATACGAAAAACTTTTTCCTAATATCTAACTGGAATTTCCTGTATTACAATTTCTGACTATTGCCTTTTATCCTAACACTGTGCACTTCCCAGAAGAGTCTGGCTCCATCTTCTCTATAGCCAGTTGAAAGCAGCAATGAGATCACCTTAACCTTTTCTTCTTAAGATCCCCTTAGCCTCCTTCTTTAAGAACAAATCCAGTTTTCCTAAGCTCTCCCTTGTATGTTATTTACTCCAGCTCCTGACTATCTTGTTGGCCCTGCACTAGCTTCATTCCAGTATGCCCATGTCTTTCTTGTACTGGGGATCCCAAAATGGACACAGCACTCCAGGGTTCCAGGGCTGAATAGAAATATTGATGTTTGGAAACAGCATTGATTTTAGCTCAAGATATGCAGTCAGAGACAGTGATCCAGGTTATCAAGGCTGCAGAAAGTAGAAATGGTAGACTGCAATATTCATTGTACTTTGTTATTTTTCATATTGCACACTAAAGCTAGTTATCTGACTTTGCTGATAATTCTGTAGGCAAAGAAGTCCACCACCGGATATTTTTTTCACCTGTGGTATGTCAAATGGTCCTAAAGAATCTTAAGGATGCAGATAGTTTGTGTTGACACTTACAGTCTCTTCATCTAGTTCATCACATCTCAAGTCAGACTGTATTTACATGAGTGGACACAGTATGGGAACTACAATCAGATTAGAACAAATAATAAGGTTTTGATATCTCACATTACCTAACTGGAGGTAAGAAAGGAAACTTTTAAAAATACATCCATGTTTAGAGCTGGAAGAGACTGATTTATGACTGTAAAAAAATGAAATTCTGGCATTACATGGCCAAACTCATGATTTTACTTATGCAATAGCAATTAAACATCCAGTTTAATAATACAATGACTGAAGAGGATTTGTGCAACACAGGCAAGTACAGCTGGAAAAGGGCCAATAGTAGAAACTGCATTTCAACTGGGTCAAGTGCAAGTGACTTTGGAGATTGCTAGAAAGTATTTCAGCATGCATTTAGTTGTTTCCACTGGAAGGTGTTCAAAGACTGCATTGTGGGACATTATCTCAACAGGAAGGAAGGAACTGTAGTACCATTCAAAAAGGACTAAGGCCCAGGAAACTATGGTTAGTGACTGTTAGCAGCATAAAGTTTCTTTGGTGGCAAGAGTCCTTTGTGGTCATTTACAAAAAAAAGGATTTTCTAGTAGCCTTCCTCATCTCTTCATAACAAAACCATAGCAACCCCCACGCAAAGTATGTGAATGAACGTGCTGCTGAATGCCTGTTTTGTAGGGGAATGGCTGGCAGTTTTGGAGCTGTGGCCCTGGCAACAATGATGCCTGGGTGTTTTTCTGTAAGTACTGGAGTTGTCTCATAGACTCTTGGAGTGAAGGAGCAGAAAGGACCATTCTAATCATTTACCCTGACTGCCAGCATACCCCAGACAATAGAATTTCCCTCAACCTTGCCTGGTTTAAGCCTTTAAATGGCATTTGAGCTAGAAAGCTGCTGCTTTTCAGCATTTATGACACTGCTGTGAAAACGTGCTTGTGAGAAAGAGAGTAATCTTGAGAATTCCATATCAGTTAGAAAATCCTGTGACCAAGCTATTAAGACACTTCACTGCCTTTAAAAACAACCAAACAACAAACAAACAAAATAACAATAACGCTAAGAAAAATAATGGGACAGACAAATACACGGCCTATTAGAAATACATCCACACCTACAGAATACTAAAAAAGGTGGAGCTGTAAGATATTAACACTTTCCATTGTCATAGATTAAAAAACCTGAACACAAAGTTGTGAACCAGAATCCTTAAACAACAGACCTAATAACTCATTAGAATCTGAAAAGGAGTATAAGATTAAGAACACAAGATTTCCCAGGTTTTTCCATTTATCTGGATCAGAAATTAAATTGCTGAATGGAGTTGGCTGAAACAGGTGAAAAAATCTTTAAATAATTTGTGAAACAAGTAGCTTTTGTTTTGTAAGATATACCTGTATGACTCTATGCTTGCACCTGAAGGTGGTTGACTATGACTAATAATTGACATGATCATTTCTTACTCTCTGGACATGTAATTTCTTTCTTTAGACATAAGGGACTTGTTTTATAAATAACGGCACTCTCAATACATAGGTACTATTTTTTTACAAAAACAAACAAATAAACCAACAAATAATTAAACAACTGCCCTGGGTGTCTCTAGTCTTTATGCAGAAGATTTGGAAAGAAGTATTGCTGAATTCCAAAGGAGGACAGGACTACAATGCAAAACTGAAAGGAGGAGTCAATTTTCATGCTCAGATTCTTCTAAAGGTTGAACTAGAGAATGTTTTGAACTAGCATCATATGACTTTCAGAGGTTAGATGCTTACAGTGACCACCATCTTAGTGTATATCTGGGCTGATTTTCTTTGAAATAATCTTTTGTACTGTTCAGATGGCAAATTTTGAAATCTCCTTATGCCTGGTCACTTCATCAAAGTCAACTCCCTTAGGGAATAGAAGTTGTAGAGTGGATTCTATATACCTTCTGAGGATTTATCTTTAAGTAAGTATGAAACAAGATGGTCTTTTCTACACTCGAAGCAGTAGTAGCAGTGAACTGTTAACTCCCCAAAGATTTTATTTCTCATTCATGTATGTCAACACATGAGGACTATGTACGTGGTCTATATAGGTGCCTATGTACTTGTTATTTGAAATGTGAAATGGAGTACATTTGTCCAGCATAGAAATTGGTGTGATTTTTTCCTCTTTGCTCTTGGGGACACCTCTAGGCAGTTCTCCCCTTTATCACATGACTATGGCTATGATCCTCTTCTCACTTTTGACATTGTGAGAATGTCCAGTTTCACTTGGATTAGGACAAACACAAATGCCGTAAATCAGATTGGCTTGCTCATCACCTTGGTCTGACTCCACAGTCTCCTTTGGCTGTGTTTCATTTGTGGTGATGTGCTGATTTTCTCATTCTGCTCTCTATATGATTGGATCCATGTAAAGATACTATAAATTTCAATAAAAATAAAACAAAAAAAGCTATCAAACTTAAACTAATATTGGTTTCTGAACTTAAAGTTCAAAGGTCTGGTAAGCACAGAGGGCTTTCCTGCCTCTAATGCCTATGGCTTTGATGTTCTTCAGCCACTGAGAGCCATTTATTGCCTTGTAAACTTGGAGGCAATTACCTTTCTGCTATTATATCAATTGTCACATAAAACAGTTCTCCTTTATTCTTTCTCTCTGTGTCTCTTCTCAGAGTTATGATCATTTGGCAGAAATGTCTCTTGCTTTTGGGATGCCTACATTTCCAGTGTTCCTATGTGGAATATCTTCTTTTACCAAACAAATTAAAAAACAAATTAGAATTAGAAACAGAAAACAAAATCAGAATTACTGGACAAAAAGAAACATTAGCTAGTTAAGATTTTTATTAATGGAACAGTGACAATAATGTTCACTTAAGAAGTCGTTTAGTTAACTTAATAGAATTAAACACAGTGACATCCATTCTCAGCAATTGATCAAACAAGCTCTCATTTAGCAGGTAGGTTATTTTGACTAAAACTAAATAGTATCAAAAAGGGAACATAGAGTAAATATGCAGATTATGTGTAGAAATCAAGTAGGACAGATCCTCTGCTGGCATCTAGTGATGTAGCTTCTCAAAAAACAACTGGCATGTTTTACCTCTGCTGAGGATGTGTTGATGGTCTGTTTGGGTTACAAGAACATCAATGAAGGGACAATTCAGTCCACTGAAGAGAACTATGCTTCCTAAATGTATAGTCAGTGAGCACTTTTTCAAATTACTCCTTTGGAGTGCACTCAAGGGTTTATAAAAGAACAAAGTAGTGACAAATGTGTTCTCTTGTCACTTGCTTGGAAAATTGAGTTCTGTTCAGTGTTGTGAAGACAGAACAGAAAGAACACAGTGTGAACAAGAACATCAAGACCTGAAAATCTGACTTTGATCTCTTTCTTGAGAACTAACCAGGAGCACTGTGACATTCTGTAAGGAGGCTAGATATTTTAAAAGCTGTAGTTGTGTATGATGATGTCTTTCACAAACAATAGAAAAGTATTCTCATTTGAAGCTCACGGCACTTTTTTTCCTCTGATACTATACAGTGTGCATCCCCTTTGCCAAAATGCTGCAGGGCCTCATAAACTAGGTCTACTGACAAGCTCCTTTTACTTCTCTTTTTTTTCAAACCCTGTAACTACGTGAATTAAGCTCTRCATATATCTCTAGTAACCTACAAGCTATGTGTCAGGCCCTCTTCTAACCCCAAATTTTATTTCTATTATCTAGTCCCTTCATGCTGAGCCTGTCCTGTTCAATGGTGGACACCTTCTGCAATCTGAAGAAAGGAGAATGAAAAAGGTTAGAAAAAACAGTGGAGGCTCTCCTATGTGGGAGCCAGTAGGTAATATATATTCTGACACTGTCAAGAATGGATCACGGTATGGAAAATGGGTGACATGAACAGTGTTGTCTGTAAAGACAGTAGACTTTAAATTATACCAGCTGGGTGATACAGCACAGTATATTTCTAAATGCCTGATCCCAGAAAAGGAAAGAAAATGTGAATTGGAGTTGTTATTTTTAAGAGTACTAAATTTATGGTATTTCTTAAAGTCTTGGAAAATATTTTGAAGAGTTTTTTCCTGCAATCATTTTTTTCTTCCTATTTTAAATGTCCTTTTGATCTCTGAATTGTTCTCCTAAAAGAAATTTCTGTTGCAGATTATTTGCATACTCAGTTCCTTCATAAATGTATTGTAAGTTAAGCTTTTTAAAGAATTTGCACTTAAATCAAAGATAAAAGTGAGCTATACTGATGAAGAAATTACATCAAACAAAGCAAGCTAACTTTATCTTAGGAAACAATCTGTCATTATGGGCAGATTTAATTCGAATTATTGAAGTAGAATTGTTAGATATTAAAAGGACTCCAAGTCAAAGAGTCATACTCATTATCCTTTAACTGGAGTCTCCAGATGTTACTATATTTTCGCATGACATAAAGGTCTCGTTCCAATCTTCTATTGCTAACTTGGATTTATCCACCCTGCAAGAAATTACATTTCAGATTAGCTTGAACTTTATTATGCCTTTCATCATATTTTTTCCAAATGTGTAACACTAAGTGAAGCATTAGGACTATTTAGTCAAAGGATATTAGATAGCCTTCCTGGAAAATTCCTACATAACTAAATTCCATTAAACATTTTGCTTTACGTGGGCTTTGAAATGCGCTATAGAACTTCACTATATAGTGTAGAATTCCATGAATAATTATATAAAACTTTACAAAAAGTATTCTTGTCTGTTATGTTCTTTGAGTCTTGGCCCTTACAATCTGGCAAGGCAGCATGGAGGTCTGAAAGACCTAGTTCTGACTACAGGAGCATTCACTCTGCTTATGTAGACAACTTGATATGAAGCAAGTAGATGGGTAGTCTACGCCACCTTCCAAAATCCTCTGTGAATAGACTGTGATAAAATTATCCTGCCATCCAGGGAGTGAGACAATCCAGATGAATACATCTGGAGTAATGTCGCACTAAGCAGATTTACTCTAAGAATACTATCAGTAGGCTAGTCATAATTTGAATAGACATAAGGTTTTGTAAGTTAAAGAAGGAGCTACCCTGCCTTCCAGGCAACCAATACTGTATCTTCAAGCCGCAGTATACAGTCACACTTGCAGTGACTTTCTCAGTTCCTCATTGTGCCTCTTAGCGGTAAGGCCCATAATAATATCTTACACACTTTTAGTATAATTGTAACAGAACCTTCATAAATTGTCTCTTTAGGTGCTTTCTGTAGTACACACAAAGAATTTAATATTAATTAATTTTAATTATGATCTATGCATCTTTTAAAAATATCTGTGCTGTCAATTACACACATTGCTCAAAGAGGAGTTAAAATAACTGAAAAGCAAATGATAGAGTTTATATCAAAATTCTGTTGACAGCTAATATTAAAAAAAAAAAAAACAAACCAATCACAATTCCTCGCCCCCAAATATTTCCTGGTACTTCAACTATCCAAGGAGACCTAATAGATTGAATCTGTTTTTTTTTAAAAAAATCAACTTGTAATTATTTGTGCTTTTGTCATTGTGAAATTGGGTTATTAAACTGCATTGTTCATAATCTGCTTCTTAAAAACATTTTGGACTCTGAAAAAGTACTGAATGTGCCTGCCAAACTAATGAGCAGATTTTCCTAAAGGAGGGTATTATTTCTGTGGCCTGTGTTCTGTGTTTGGAGCCAAAAGACTTTCAGAAGTTGAAGGTTTTCTTTTGTCTTACAAAGCATTAAATCTTTTGGATTCTGTTTATACCAGGAAAACATCTATCCTGCCCATCCCCTGCCATGATACAGCAACAGTTTGTATCACATGTGGGGCTTATGGTGATAGCATCTGGGAGAAGAAGACATCGTTACTGAAGTTTTTCGAAGAGGTCATTTATGTGAGCAGGATATGTAACATTATTGCCAAATTATGAGGCAGCCTGCACAGTGATACAGGGCATCAGTAAGGAAGAAGCAGACGGATGTTACAAGGCAGGCAAGGACAGAATAGAAGGATCCTGACAAACGTGGTTCCACTCTTCCACTTCTTTGCCATAACACATCTGTAGTGCGCTTTGTAGTGGGATTCATTTCAGAACCATTTACTCCCACTTCAGACACAGGGTGATTAAGAAGGAGGAGAGTGTTTCTGACTCACATTTCCGTCCCTAGCTGTATATGTAATAAGACATGCATATAGTTCCCTTTACCTAGTAAAAACTGGAATTTTGAGGTTGGAGGTTTTGTGTCAGTTGCTAAAGGAAGTGGGAACTGAATGCTTTGACATAGGTTGTCCACAGATCTCCTCATCACCTGAAAACTTGAGTTTGGAGACCGCTTAGCCCCTCAGCCCACACAGGGAGTCACTCTGCTAGAAACTAGAATGGCAAGCACAGGAATCATGGCTTGAAGATACCTGAGGACTCCGGATGGCAGATTAAGTCAGTCTCAAATTAGTAAGCCTCGTAAAGTCTTAGAACTAGAGATAAAGTAGTGGTGGTCCCACTCTCCCTCTTCACACGGCAGAGTACTGGTGTACCCTCAACCTCAGTACACGTCCATCAGACAGATAAATGTTTGTTCAACAAGTGGGAGTGGGTGCTGACCCTTGTCAGCCATGACAAAGCAAATCCTAGAAAAATAAGGAAGATGAAGAGAAGAGAAACAAGTATTAAAGAAGAGGAAAACTAAAACAAAACAAACGCTGAGAGTTTACTGGGAAAAGAAAAAGAAAACAAGAAAAACTGAAGAGAAATTCAGAATGTAAAACCTTTAATGAAAGAGGCACAGCAAAATGCTGTGACTCAACAGGACAGCTGCATCAAGGTAACGGTGAGAGGCGAGGACCCTACTGTTTTGTGATAGGTGCATAATGTTCAAGACTGGAGTGAGCATTTATACGTAGAGCTACGAGTTCATGGTGCCTAATGTAATCCACAGGTGGATGATGAATACAGAAAAACACACAAACTACTTTTTTAGTTTTCTTACCATTCCTTATGTCATAAACCGAATAGTTACTATGAAATTAAACTACTTAGGGGAAATAGATCTCTCTAATGTTATTGCCACACTGGTACAATGCAAAATTATTTGTATTAAATCATGGCATTCTACATGTTTTGCAAGAAAATGTTGAGTTTGAGGCTGATAGGATGCTTGATATTTTCCTTGATAGAGCTTTACTGTGGAATCAGAAGCAAAACTTTCTCTGAAATTATGTATAACATACTGAGACAATGAATTGTCATCTGATGATTTGACCTAATTTTTAGAAGATAGATGGAGACTGCAATGAAAATGGACAGAATAAAATAAAACCACTTTTCTTTTCTCAATAATTATTCAAATACCTTGAACAAATACATTCAAAGCTAATAAAAAATCAAACTGGCACAGCAAGGGAGCGTCCAGAGCATGACTTACTATAACTTAGAGTACTAATCATCAGCTTCTTAGTGAATGACCCTTCCAAATTTCAGAAACATTTTGTCAAATGAAATGTCAAAAGAAAACTGACTCAGGAATGAGCTTCTACCTGGTTTAAGAAAATATGAATGCCTCATTTTTTTTCTCATTCTTTTTCTCATTCCAAACTGTTTTAGGCAGTTGCAAGGTCTTATAAGACAAAGAACAACACCTAGAATTAACCAGAAGTTTTATCTTCTCAGGAAATTTAGCTTTTCAGTTCTGACCCATTAGAAGCCTCTGTTTTCAGTGGCTTACAACAATTTACATCWTTGGCTAAAGATCTAGCCCAGACTCCAGAAGCAGTCAAGACTTAGGCAGCAATACAGGAATATTAGCCCAACTTATTAGTGACACTAAATCCATAAGCTGGGCCTATATAAATTAGTAAGTCTTGACTACTTCTCAAAGATATACACATTTCTATTACCTGTATTAGTGATAGCAGTAAAATTTTAAATTACGGTAGCATCCAGGGATGAGGCCTTTTTATGCTGAAAACTACAAATGGCATAAGTAAGAGAATAGGTGGGCTTATATTAAGGAAGAAGAAAAGCTAGATCCCAATTCAGCTTTTAATCAAAAGCTACTTGTAGACAATCTGAAAAAATCTGTTGTATTTGCAACATAAACTAATAACATTGATTGATGCATTTTATGTTATTATTTTGCTGCTTGTACTGCTTTGATAGATGTACTATGAATTATTGAAGTAACAACATAGATATTCAGCTCTTCACCAACCTGACTTTAGTTTGGACTTTCATACTGTAATAACAGTCCTAATTTGTACTATCCTGTGTTCTGTTTCTCTCCCGTAAACAGTGCAGTTCAAGCAGAATTAAGATCTCTTGCTCTGTCTCCTTCCATGGGAGCAGGGGATGCCACCTTCCAATGTTGTCACTGTGCATGTTTCTAAAAAGTCCTCTAGCCAGATTCTTACCAGCTTTGAGCACAGACASAGCGGCAGGGGACTTTTGTGTTACTAAAGTGATGAGCGAGAGGAAAAAGCATTGGAAATGTTTCCTTTGCTTCTAACTTCTCACTATTTCTAATGTAGCTGCTGCTATCATTCTATGTCTTTTTGAATGTAGGCAGTGATAATCATGATCATGTTCACTTGATGAAAACAGTGTATGGTTCACTTTTAGAAATATGGTTCACTTAGAATATCCTTTCCTATTACATGGAAACCTGAAAGATTTGGCTTAGGGAGTCCTCTCTGGAAATAATTTAGAAACCCTTAGAAGAGGTGGGGAAAACCAAGCATACTAGAAGATGGGACAATGGAAGTGTTCTTGAATTTAAAGTGTTCCTTACTGCATGGATTGGGAGCAATGTTAAGTTTCACTGAGTCTGGTGAAACCCACTTTCTGTAATAACAGCTCATGCTAGGCTGGTTTCTGCAAAGTGCTGAGAACCTTTAACTTCCACTGAAGCCAATTTGATCTTAGAGCTTTTGGAGCTCTGCAGAATTGATAAGAAAAGTCAATGACCCAAATACTTAGGGGTTCTTAGCAAGTTTATGTGCCCAAATGAAGGAAAAGTCCATCATGAAGCATTTATTTATTTATCATTATGAAACATTTTTATAAGTTAGGAGTATATGTGTTAAACTAGTACTGCATTCTACAAAATCTAAGTAAAGAACATTCTCTGCTATGAAAGGTTTAGTTTCAGTAGCTGAAAAAGAGTGTTTTCTTTTAATTGAATCCACTATAGTGGGTCCTGATGTCTTTTGTAAAATATTTTTTGAACAAACAAGACACATGTATCTCCAGCTTTATATTCCAAACACTATGGTGTGGATGGCGAAGAGGTACTGTTCATGTTTTTCAAACAATTTTATGTATATTGTCCAGCATTTTTTTCTTATTGGCACTATTGGAAAGAAATGCAGATTATTTATTACTTAAACTGCAACAGTTTATGATGGAATTATTTTGCCATTATCTGAATCCATGACATTTAACCAAGTAAGAAAAATCTGCAAAACCTTTGCCTTCAAAATTATCAATATATTTCTTGGCACACTAATAATGGGAATTATTGACTAATAGTAAACTACTTTTCAATCATGAACATTTGTTTAAAAAGCTGCAAAATCATGCACAAGTAATTAATAAATCTCTCACTCCCAGAATTTTCAGCACTGCTTTCCTGTGCCTATTATATACATGTGTACATAGTCATGATTAATTTTTGGTTGCCTTGCCTGTGTTTCTAGTATGTAAAACACGAWGTTGGAGTCAGTTGGAATTTCTCATTTCAGTTTCTCTAGAAGTAACTTGTTTTCCCCCAACAGTTCCCAAGAACTTAATGGTTGTTCTTAGCAGCTGATTAAAATGGATGAGAATTTGTGAAAGAGTGCCAAGGGATGTTGGACACTAATTGTTATTTTTGAGAAACAGTTCAGCAGAAAGTTTAGATGATGTACAAAATACAGAAAAAGTGTGAATTGTCCACTTAATCTTAATCTTAGAACACTGACAATATTCAGATGTAATAGAATGAGCAAATAGACCTTGGAGGTAAGCTACACAGTAATATCTTCTGCAAGCTGTTATATTTCTGGTATATTGTTAGTAGTACACTGGTAATGAAATCTAAAGGCAAAGTTGTTGAAAATCTTGGCCAGCAAGTGACAGACATTTTTTGGAAAGATAGTAAAAATTGTAAACATCAAGTAGCATGATCTGCTTTTCTATAAAAAAATCCTCTTAGTAGTCCTAGCGTCACTTCCATCTGTGGTGTGTTCCACTACCATTGCACAGTGATGTGCATTGTAACACCACAAGAAATGCAAAACTACTCTGAGGTCATAAGGCATTAAACGTATCGTCTGTGAAGTTTTTTGACTGCTATTAACGGTGAAGCTGTAGCTCACAGCACTGATGATATATGCTTCAAATGAATAGAAAATTGTTTTTGAAAGATGATAAATTTTCCATTCTGAATTTTTTTAGGGCACTCACAGCATCATTTTCTAGTGATTCCAATAAATAGTCTGTACTGTAATATTTCCAATACCATGTCCTCAAATTTTCAAGACGTACGTTATGGATATCAGGATATGCAACAGAAATTTTCAAGCTGCATTCAGCATAATGAATAGTAAAAATAAATCATGTTCCCACTACTACTGGCACTTGTACAGTCTGTAGCAGCAGAGCTGGTAAACAGACCTACAYTGCAAACATGATCTACATATAAAGATACCATCCTAGCTGACCTTATGAATGTATTTTCATGTATCCTGATTGAGACTGAGATTGGTAGATCTTAATCAAGCTATATGTCTGTTTCAGTGATCTGTGGACTTAAAAATAGATGCGTTACATCCAAAACTGAAAATAAATTGAGGTATTGTACTTGTAATTCTAGACACCATAGTTATAATGCAGTCTTATTCTAATGGGATGGCTTAAGCAGATGTACTTAGTACATAAATGTTGTGTACAAGTCACCAGAAGTAGATATATCACAACTGAGGATCACTGTGTGTACATACCCTAGAATTAAAATTGCCTGAGATAACAGGACAAATGGTGAATTATAATGCTGTTTCCTATTTGAACGCTAAAAGATATTAATATTACTTTCTCTGGGTATTGTGTGCGGAAGGGAACAAAGGCTTTTCAAAGTTGTTTCATACATTTTTTTAGAAGCACATTAGTTACAATTCATATTCAACCTTAATTAAGTTTCAGGTAACCTAATACAGTCAGTGTGGATACCCTGAATTTTCAGTGATCAAAAGATCTTTGATCAAGGTTGCTTGTTCAATTGCAATTCATAACCCAGAACATCAGTTGTTTCTTTGCAGATTCATATTTCTCATAGCCATGAGAAAATACACTGAAAATTTTGAACTTAACTCTCACTGTCTCCTAAGTCTATAGAATTACTATGGAATAGTTTGAAGATGTTCTTTGAGAGCAATATTTTTAATTTAAAAAGAAAAGTCAGAAGTTCCTGAAATGTTATGATTACATTTTACCAATTTTCTGAGTTCTGGAATGTCAAAGACTGGCCATTCTAAAAGTTTTAAAAGAGTTTACAGTACAAATATATTCTAAAATGTCAAGTCCATTTTTTTTTTAATGATTGAAACATGTTTTGGCAAATGTTTCGTAGTTTATTTTTAGCTTCTGTTTTGGTTTTGGGCTGGGTTTTTTCTTCAGTTGATTGCAGTCATTTGATGATATCATGATAGTGTTTTTCAATGGAACATAAATCTATTCTCCAAACCTGGAAAGACTAAGACAGTGAAAAAAATTAGATAAATTTTCCCAGATTTTCACTACAATTTTTCATTAGACCATTTCAACTTTTTTCTATGTTTTGATTGGCATGGAATCTTTTGTCTTGATATGTGATAATCTTTATTGTAATGCAAATCTTTTTATGGGTGGCAAATTAATGAAATACAATAAACCATAAAAAGTCGTGCAATTAAAAATATAATGCTAGTAAAGGTGCATGAGTCTTTCACGTAGTTTTGCCATTTATTGTGGATATTTTGTTTATTTATTTATTTAGGTGATTGCGTGAGACCATACTAGTGCTTCAAATGTTGAGATGACTAAGCTATGCCTTTTCACTTTAATTAAAGGATTTTTATGTTATAAATATTGCTTCTTAACTCATGATATGTAATTCTTTGAAACTCGTGGACAAAGTTCTACTGACTTCATTGAGCTGTGTGATTCAAGAGCCTAAGGGCCAAATTCTGGTATACTTGCTCACCATCAGTAGTATTTTAACACATAAGCCAATTCTTTTAATTAGCATCTCTAACAATTAGAATCAATTTTCTTATTGGTACAACAAGGAGTCAGATTTTCACATTCAATCTTCAGTTATGAAAAGTTGTGGAAAAAACATTTCCTTTCATAGAGTCATTTTGAATCAATAATTTTCATGTGTTTTCCATTATAATAAACAAGCCCACAAATAAAAAAAAACAAAACAAAACAAAAAATACCCCACGAAAAACAGATTAGGGAAGCTGGAACCTAAGTTAAGGCTTTGCAAAAGGATTAAACAGTAAATATGGTTCCTAATTTTAATTTCCACAGAAGCACAAAAACAGCACTCCAATTGTTCGGAAATAGATCTTCTAACTTATACATTTCAAGTGTTAAACCATCCCTTTGACATTTTAATACTGATATACATTATGAAAAAAGAAGCAATAAAGATCCTGCTTTTGTCCACCAGTTCTTAAATAGGCAGAGGATGATGAATACACTAAATATTTTGTCTGTTCCATCTTGCGTAGAGGGAATGTCAAAACCGGCAAGATTAGCTGATGTGAGCTCTGTGTTTGTCACTGAAGAAAGTAGAATAAGAATGGCAAAAAGAAATGCACAGTTGTAAYATTGGGCAGAATAATATTTTTTTCAAGCAAATGCATTTAATTCTTATATTGCTCAGGCAGTTTATGAAAACAGTAAGAATCAAAAAATTTCATTGTTGCATAAGCATTCAAACTTATCTAACTGGAAAAATTCCATCTACACCTAATGAAAACTCTGTCCTATGTTGCTTATTCAGCCATTGCTTTCTCATGTGTAATGACATGGGGGAAATTTTTCCTCAGTAAGAACAAGAGGTCTGGACTCAAATGTAATATTTAAGCTGGAAAGTTTAAATACAATCTGACCTTATGTACTTCACAAGAACAAAATGGATGGGACAAAAGAATGCTATGTGTATTCAGGTTCAAACACCCAACCAATCATCTCAAATGACATAAATTGATTATAGACTATCTAAAGGCACAAGTCTCCTTGAACAACTGGATTTGATTGTCCCACTTATTAAAGTCTAACTAAGTGCCTAGTATTATGTCTGAAGGTGTCTGCCACTTTCAATAGTAAATGGAAATCATAGATAACTCTACCCTGAGATACCATTCCACATTTGCTAGTCCTGACAACAATTGCCTTTGTCAGGATTTGGTTTGAAGACTAAGAGATTCTCCTTTAACTGTAACAAATCAAAGCAGAGGGCACTGGATTTAATGGGCCTGTGAATGGTGAATAGTGAAAAATTTCCAGTTTTGAGTTAATAAATTCACACACATAAAAAATTAAAAACAAATTAGACTGGGCAATACATACATCATAACTTGGAAGCAAGAATTAAGAGGGCAAAAGAATTGTTAATAGATTCTTCATATTAAAAAGCTCGGGGTTCACTTACATGTCCTGCGACTTGTGGAGGTATTACACAAATGTGACTGTTTTACAGACTAGCAGATGGCCAATCCCCAGCTCTGGACACCAAAAGATGAGGAAGCAAGGATTTACACATTTGTTGTGCATTTTCTCTCATTCCCCTGGCAGAAGAACAAACTACAGCTTTGGAGTGGTTCTTCTAGTTTCTGTTGATCAGCTGCCGTATGGAGCTTAGAAGTGGGTCTATCAACCTATAAGTTCATGGTACTATTTTCCTTCTGGGTGGAAGCAGGAAAAAATCTGTAGATATTGTTTTGGGGTCCCCAATGAATGTCTGTGAAGCTGGCTGTGGGGATAAAAGTTTGACCGCAATTATATTGCCACAGTATTATATTTCCAACTCCCAATCCCTGTTATACCATGCTTGTTCTTCATAAGAGAGCCACAGAGGAAAAGAAGCTATAAATCAAGTAAGAGGAGAGTGCATTTTATCTTTCTGAAGATATGGCATGAACAGCTTTACAAGAATTCTTGAGAAACTGTAAAATGGGGAAGTCACTCTAAATACAGAGATGTGCTAATTAAAGTAAGTAATAAAAATATTAATAAAATTATATTAAAAAGAGGGGGAAAGGAAATTATTTAATCCCTTCTGTTACCCTGTGATGTCTCAGTGCCCAGCTGCATGAAATGAGGGGTAGGCAAACATTAGCAGAGAGGAAAGATAAGGTTATCCTAGGCGGGGCTAGAGAAAGGGCAGGTCACCCAGGGCAGCCGCCCTGGATGCTGCAGATAGTCATCTTCAACAATAGGAAAAAGAATGAAGTAGCCAGAAGAACTCTCAAGGGCCAAGTGAGCATTGTATAGATTAATTACCCAGCAGTGACAAACTAGATAAATGCTGGAACACCCAAACAAAATCCTTATTGTTAAATATAACCTTAATACTGATTTTTTGTCATATCTTTTCATGACCTCTATCTCAAATCATAGTTTAAGTAAACACCATTCCATCCTTAAATTTTACTTTGAGATAAGATTACTCCTGGGTAATCTGACAAATGAAGGGGCATTGTATCCTTTTGGGTGTGCCAGTCGTTAAAAGCAGGGCACTGTACAGAACTCATTCAGTATTGAGCATCCTGGTGTATTTAACCAGGATATCTGAATAATTTTAAGGCACACCCTCACTGCCATTTAGACTTTCTGAAGAAGAAATCTGTGATCAACCTCTAACAATCTTCTGACACTTTCTGGGATTTTCTAGGAGAGATTCTTGGAAGACCTCAGGATACTGGAGAAAATACATGAACAGAAAGGTCTCAAGGAAGTTTTATCAGATACCAACACGAGTTAATTAATCACTAACGAGTCTAACAGTATCTACTATCATTTTCACAAGATCTATCCAGTGTGAAATCATCTATAATGAAGTACTGATTTAGTCCTTTACAAAAACATAATGACTTTCTTGTGGTATAAAAYGCTGCTTCTGCTTTGCATATTTGTGTTTGAGGATAGAATGGTTGTGTAGCAAAAGTATGTGATGTCAAAATCTTTGTAAGGAAAGAGACAAAGGTGAACGAAAAGATGAGCAAAAATTGATAAATTATTGAAGTGGTAGAGTTAAGGTCAACAGAGATTTTTAATATAGTTGAGTGCTAATATCAGGAAAGATGCTTCTAGCTGGGGTGAGTGGGTAGGTAATGCGGATGTGAACTGCATGTAACCTGTACTGAAAGCTTGAACTTTTCAGAATGGTGAGAAAAAAAGAATGGAAGAGAGGAGAAAAAATGCGACTCAAACCCATTTGGCCTGAATCTTTGAAAATGAGAGTAAACCGTAAACACCAGAAGCCGAAACTTCCTAGCAAATATTCCTATGTATTAAAGATACATTCATTTAAAGTATATACGCTATAAACACTTATAACAATTCAAATTTATGTTTATGGACTTCTAGTTACCAGCGAAGACACACTCGCAAACTATTCAACTACTTGTTTATTAAAAACCCAGGAGAATTTGTTTCATTTGCTTAACTAGCCCTATCTCTTAGATTATATGGTAGTCTGTCATTTTACTAACTGTTTGCTTGTTCAGTGCTATTAAAGAGAAAGTGCTGTACAAAAGCAGAGTTCTGTTTGCAAAGAACAGAATCCTCTTGTGTTAATTTAGATAAGGCAGACTGTGGGTGAGCACATAACCGTATTACAACAGAGAGATCGTGAGATTAGATGGCACATTAAAAAATTTCCATTGCTTATTGAAAAGTGTTGTAGTTTGCAAGGTGCAAGTGCTAGATTGTTGTTTAATATTTTATTAAAAATAGAGTTAAGAAATTAAAACCATAGTTAAGAAAACTCCAGGTAGGTTCCAAAATAGAGTACGATGGAGTGAAAGGGTCAGGAATCTGAGAACAAGTCTTTCCAGTGCTACTATGACTGACTCATTGTATGAGTTTTTTGCAGATTTTTCCTTGGCTGGAGAGGATGCTCTGCTTGTTGAGGTCTTTAAATTAAAAGCATATGTATTTGTGAAAATGAGGCATGGGTTCAAAGAAAATGTAACCTTGATGTGAAATTTCCTGGATAGAACAAAGAAACAGAAAGAGGCATTGCTTTGAGGCCAGGCCATGTGAACAAGAAGATAAATAATTATGTGTTTTGTACTGTGCAGCAAACTACCCTGCCATTGGACAACCACATTTATAATAAATAATATGCTACTGTCATGCCCAAAGAAGAACCAGGGAGATTCTGCTTTTTACATAGGCTATTTCCCATTTTGTGTCTTTGCAGAATCTGCCATTAGGACACAGTTAGCAACAGTTTCAATGAAGCAAGGAGGGCAGAATCTTGCAAATATGGGAACAATAGCATCTGAGCAGAAACATGAGGACATGGTGGCACTATCCAACTTATTCTGGTTTTAATGCCCTGGCTTGAATGGAATGCTGGCTTGAATGCAGATCATCGTTCTAGGTCTAGGAGACCTAGACTCAACTCTGGTGTAGACAGTCCTGTGTGATGGAGATGTGAGGTGTAGGATTTATCTCCACTAACCTATATGTTCATGTTTGCTATATTTGCCAAGCTCCACTTCATAACCTAAGCAGAAAAATAGGCATTAGCAGAAAATTATCTATACTACCTGCTTTCTTAACTACCTTCCAGTGGAATTAATTGCTTTCTGAAAGGTACCAGTTTCTTTCCATTGAGTGGAGTGTATGAAATTAGCTTTGATTTAAGTCAATTGTCAATGTAGTCATGGCTTGCTGAGATGAGACACACTAGGAGACTTGTGATGGAGGGACCAGTAGGGGGTATATATATTCCTGGGACTCTGTGAGAGCTTGTCCTGTCAACTGAATGGCAAAGCACCCAAATAAGACAAGGACATTCTGGGAAGCTGCAGTCTTAGGATGCTGCAGGTCTGAGGTAAACCATTTGGGAAGTGAAATTTGCATGTTTTGCAATTACTTACATTGTAATAGACACTGCATGGTTTACTGTAGCAAAACCTCTAAGGAAAGCCTTACTCATAAAATTGACTCATTCTCTAGCTCATGTGGCCAGAAATGGAAAAACAGACATATAGCATGATTTTTTCCCACAGCCTATGCCTGCAAAGTGCCAGAACGTACATTAGAAGTGTTGAAGATATACTGACTGGTTGGGGTTACAAAGCAGAGATTCTGATTTGCAGGAAGTGTCAAGGTTTTATACTTGGATTTGGACTATTCCAAACCACTTAATAGTGTTAGAAAACCAAAATGTTAAAAAATAATGGAAAAAAATGAGAGCTGAACAGCCCCTGCAGCTGCTCTTTGAAACTGACTTTCATATTAGCCTGTGTATATGAGCAGCAAATTGGACAAGAATATTAATTATATCAAGCAGTGTTTGGGACTCCTTGGGCACCTGGCTCTCAGGCAGCAACCAGGCCAGGGGAAGGCAATCTGCAGTTCCCAGACTGCAGCCTCAGGGCAGCCTTTCTAGAGTTCAGACCTTAGATTTGATGAAAGTTAATCAAATCTGAGATGTTTCAGACAAAACATTTGGGGCTCATATATCAGTGTTTTTCAATGAAACTACATTTCATAATAATATATCAGATCAACTGTACTGCCAAGAGCAGTTCTTTCTTTCTTCCCCTTTGCTTTTACTCTCCTTGAACTCCCTGTCCTCCTTTATTTTATTGCTCTTCTTCTAGCCTTCCCTTCTTTCTGTGCTTTTTTAATCTGCTTAAAGCATTCTTTATATCTTCCCAATCTCAAACCAGATCTACTTCTGTGTCACTTTGCCCTCAAACCCTGTATTTCCTCAGCGAGACTAAGCAGTCTCCTAGCTGTCAAGCAATCTCTTGTTTTTGTTACACAGAGGGAAAACATTGGTCAGTGCCATGAATTCATTCAATTTTATTCTTGATTCTGCAGCTAAAATAGTAACAATTTCCATCTAAAAATGTCTCCCTTATTTATTTTGTAATCAAAGTTCTGACTGATGAAAAGTTTTTTTTGAAAGAATTTGTCTCAAGAGAAAATAGCTGTAAGTTACTATGAGTCCAAATATGCAAAAGGCATTTAAGGAGAATGCCAGTAGTTTTGAGAGTAGTTCCCTAGTAGTAAGAAGCTTAATGGTATAAAATCAGCAAGGAAGGAATAGGAGCACTAATAAATTCAGGGTGCTGCAGTCTTCCTAGATGTTTAGAAACAGAGACAGGTCTACCAGAAAGATGATTTTTTTCTTAACATCAGAGACTTCTTTGCATGTTGTGTAATTGACAAGTGATAATACATGACCTGGAAGTTACATTACTTCAGAAAGAATTTTGTCACTAAAGTACATCAAAGATCCTCTGGAACTAAAGAAGATTTTGTATTTTATTACTCTCCAGGAACAGAGAAAAATCAAACTGACATTTGCATCAGGAGGCTGGTGCCCTTTTGTGCAGAAGGTTTCCCAGAAACCTTTTTAGATTTTTGGTATGCATTTTGACTTCAGAAATACTCCATTCAGCCACTCCAAAGTGTTGACTTGTGGGCCTCTCCCCATGAAATTATTTAATTTAGGACATTACTTCTCTTACAGCTGTGGTTAGCTGAGGTGAACCACTCTGGTGGGTATGTGAGGTACATTCCTCCTAGGAAACACATTTTGTATCGACCCTAGAATAGGATGATCTGGGGTGTGCAGCCAGCTGTCACTGTAATATGTTGAAACTGAGTGATATAAAAGTGGGAGTTTTCTAATCAACACTATGTCTTGCCACTGTACACACTGTAATAGAAAGTGGTGGATGACTAGTGTCCTTACAGAGCAGAATTAGAAAACTAGGAAGACTCATTTGTAGCAAATTGTGTTGCTTTTCTTGCCTTGAGTTCTTCGTGATAATGTGTATAATAGCCTTCCAGTAGCTCAGGATACCTGATTGTATATTAGGGTAAAAGCAGGAGGAGAAATGAAAGTTTAGAGCAAGACTGCAGTAAAATTAAGATTAAGGTTAAATTCTCAAAGTAATTCTTCATAAACTTGAGAATTATGAAATCTTTTTATGTATAAAATCAGTAAAACAGTAAATTACCCACCTTAATGACATGAAGTCAGGAATTTATAATAGTCATTTAAGTCCTTTGCAATTTATTGTACTATCAATACAATGTGGAGTACAATCTTTATCACTAGTTTACCTTGTGCCTAATAGCTGTTCAGTTGTTTACGTGAAAGTAGATCATAATTTCATTTAATGTTTTAGTGAATAAATGTCCAAATAGAAGACAACCATAGTGAAAATGGTTGGGAAACTGGGAAGGTTGTCATCCAGGTCTATAAAAACATCTAGAGAGAGGTCTCCATGCCCAGAGAAGATTTTGGCATCTTACATGGAAGCATCAGGAGCTAGAAACTCAAAGAATTTCAAGCACTTTTATGAAGATATCAGCAAACTTCTGGGAGTAGGTTCATAAGAACTCACTTCTGTTTGTAAGAAAATAAACATAACTAAACCTGAGAAATTCAAATTGACAAAAAGGAACTTTCAGAAATAGCAGCTGTAGCAGTATGCCGCTGTATTTAATTTTAAAATACATTTTTGTGATAGCATTGGATTGTTTGCATCATATACCAATACTGTAAAGGCAGCATGCAATGTTTCAAGTCTAGTAAAATAATATGCTCATGGCTAACCCCACCCCACATTTGCACACTCAACCTTTCTACTACAAGTTACAGAATAACGATTGTCTTTTTCAAATGGCGAGAATACAAATGTTGGCAAGTTTCCAGGAACTACAATATATTAAAAATATATCTATTTGAATGCAAATGGTTAATATTTCACTTAAAAATTTGTCTTTGAAAAAAAATAGCTATACAAAACTAAAGGTGAATTCCTTTCTTCATGGCATGGTAGATAATTTATATTCTTTTCTTGCATTACTCATTATGTATTCTATTTCATATGTTCAATAAACTAGTTCAATATTGATTCTGGTCCAATAGAAGGAAGCTCAGAGTTAAAAACCAGGCCCAGATCACAGCTGGAACTCAATCTGGCCACTGTTGTCAGGGACAACAAAAAATGTTTTTACAAATATGTTARYGACAAGAAGAGGGCCAASGAGAATCTCCCTCCCTTATTGGATGCCGGGGGGAACATTGCCACCAAGGATGAGGAAAAAGCTGAGGTGCTTAATGCCTTCTTTGCCTCAGTCTTTAGTAGTCAGACCGGTGATCCTCAGAGTATTC